>JAQZBX010101475.1:0-11259 GCA_029593785.1 Cabassous unicinctus
TACATAAATGTTATTTTTTAATATATATATATATATTTTAAAAGATGCCTAAATTACATAAATGTTACACAAAAGTTACAGGGATTCCCATGTTCCCCTCCTCCCACACCTCCCACAACCTCCCACATAAACATCCTTCATTAGTGTGGCACATCACCTGCAATGGATATACACATCCTGGGGCTTTGCCACTAAGCATGGACCATAGTTCACATTGAAGGCCACACTCTCTCCCACACAGTTCTGCATGGTATATGCTGACGTAAAATGGCCTATATCTGTCATTGTAATGTCACTCAGGATAATTCCCAAGTCCTGAAAAAGCCCCTGTATTACAACCGCTTTTCCCTTCCCTGACCCGAAAGCGTCTATGCAAGAATATTATAATATTGCTGTTAACTATAGTTCATAGGTTACATTAATTGTATTTTTCCATGCATCTTCACAGTCTTACTGCCTTGTAAGAGTTCGGTACATTTGTTCTAGTTCATAGGAGAACATTCTTGTTATTTGTACTATTAACCACAATTCTCATCCACCTCTGGGTTCACTATGTTATTCAGTCCCTGGATTTTTCTCTAGCTTTCTTTCAACTGACATTTACATCCCTGGACTGCCCCTTTCAGCCACAGTCCTATTTATACACCAGCTGTCTTAGTTATACTCAGTACAATGTGTTACCATCAACTCTGTTCATTTCTACACTTTTGCTGTCAAGCTAATTCAAACTTCTATGTACGTTAAGCATCAGTTCCCCTTCTCAGCCCCCATCCCATCTCCTAGTAACCTACACTCTAGATTTTAACTTCATGCGTTTTTTCCTCCATATTTAGTTCCTATTATTGAGCCATACAATATTTGTCCTTTTGTGTCTGGCTTATTTCACTCAGCATAATGTCTTCAAGGTTCATCCATGTTATCATATGTGTCCCAATTTCACTTCTTACTGCAGCATAGTATTCCATGGTATGTATATACCAGATTTTGTTTATCCATTCATTGGTTGATGGACACTTGGGTTGTTTCCATCTTTTGACAAGTGTGAATAATGCCACTATGAACATTGGTGTGCAAATGTCTGTTAGTGTCCCTGTTTTCAGTTCTTATGGATATATTCCTAGCAGACGGATTGCCAGATCACATGGCAGTTCTGTATTTAGCTTCCTGAGGAATCGCTTAACTGTCTTCTACAGAGGCTGCACCATTTTACATTCCCACCAACAGTGAAGGAATGTTCCTATTTCTCCACATCCTCTTCTGGACTTGCTGTTTTCTGTTTTTTAAATAATGGCCATTTTATAAGGTGTGAGATGATATCTCATTGTCATTTTTATCTGCATTTCCCTAATAGCTACTGATATTTAACATTTTTTTTCATGTGCTTTTTGTCCATTTGCATTTACTCTTTGGAGAAATGTCAACTTAAGTCTTTTGCTCATTTTTTTGTTGGATTACTTGCTCATTTATTGTTGAGTTGTGTGATCTCTTTATATAGCATGGAAATCAAACCCTTATTGCATATGTGGTTTCCAAATATTTTCTTCCACTGAGTGGGCTACCTTTCCAACTTCTTGATAAAGTCCTTTGAAGCACAAAAGTGTTTAAGATTGAGGAGGGCCCTTTTATCCATTTTTTTCTTTTGTTGCTCATGCTTTTGGTGTAAGGTTTAAGAATCCACTACCTACCACCAGGTTTTGAAGATGTTACCCTTCATTTCCTTATAGGAGTTTAATGGTTCTAATTTTATATTTAGGTCTTTGTTCCATTATGAACTAATTTTTGTATAAGGTGTGAAGTAGGGATCCTCTTTCTTTCTTTTTGATATGGATATCCAGTTCTCCCAGCACTATTTGTTGAATAGACTGTACTGGCCCAGCTGGGTGGGCTTGACAGCCTTGTCAAAAATTACTTGACTATAGATGTGAGGGTCTGTTTCTGAACCATCAATTCGGTTCCATTGGTCTATGTGTCTATCTTTATGCCAGTACCATATTGTTTTTACCACTGTAGCAAGGTAATATGATTTAAAGTCTAGAAGTGAGAGCTGTCCAACTTTGCTCTGCCTGTTTAAAATGTTTCTGGCTATTTGGGGACCCTTACCCTTCCAAATAAATTTGATAATTGTGTTTTCCATTTATTTAAAAACTGCTCATGGAATTTTTATCAAAATTACATTGACTTTGTAAACCGATTTGGGTAGAATTGACATCTTAACAATATTTAGTCTTCAATTCATGAACATGGATTGTTCTTCCATTTGTTTAGGTCTTCTTTGAGTTTTTCAGCAATGCATTGTAATTTTTCTGAATACAAATGCTTTACGTCCTTGGTTAGGTTTAGTCCTAAATGCTTGATTCTTTTAGTCACTATTCTAAATGGAATTTTTTTCTGACTTCCTCCTCAGATTGCTCTTACTAGTGTATAAAAACACTGCTCATTTTTTGCATATTAATCTTGTAACCTGCCACTCTGCTGAACGCATTTATTAGGTCTAGTAGCTTTGTAATAGATTTTTCAGGACTTTCTAAGTATAGGATCATATCATCTATGAATAGCAAATGTTTTACTTCTTCCTTTCCTAATTGGACACCATTTATTTCTTTTTCTTGCCTGATTACTCTAGCTAGAACCTCTAGCTCTATATTGAACAATGGTAGTACAATGGGCATCCTTGTCTTATTATTGATCTTAGTGGGAAAGCTTTCAGTCTTTTACCATTAAATACAATGTTAGCTGTAGGTTTTTCAAACATGCCCTTTATCATGTTGAGAAAGTTTCCTTAAATTCCTATCTTTTGTATTATTTTTTATCAAGAAAGTATGTTGTATTTTGTCAAATTCCTTTTCTACATTAATCAGGATGATCATGTGATTTTTCTTCTTCAATTTATTAATGTGATATATTACACTGATTGGTTTTCTTGTTTTGAAACAGCCGTGCATGCCTGGTCTAAAACCCACTTGACCATGATGAGTACTTCTTTTAACACATTATTGGATTTGATTAGCAAGTATTTTGTTGAGGATTTTTGCATCCATATTCATTAGGGAAATGGGCATGTAATTTTCTTTTTTTATAATATCTTTCTATGGCTTAGGTATGAGGGTGATATTGGCTTCATAGACTGAATTTGGTAGCATTCTTTCTTATTTAATTTTTTTGGAAGAGTTAGAGCAAGATTGGTATTAAATCTCTTTTGAATGCTTGGTAGAATTCATGTGTGAAGCCATCTGGTCATGGGCTTTTCATTTTGGGGAGTTGATATAAGAGAGTTGTTTACCATTGATTGTCCTAAATCCTGCATCTCTTTAGGATATTTGGATTGTTACTTTGGTTGGGTCATCTCTCCTGTTCCCCAGTATGGCTTGTAATTTTTTGCTGAATAGGTTGGTCAATTTATTCTGATGTCTAATTTCTCTCTATTGCCAATTTATTTTTCACAGCTCTTCTTTGAAATTTGGCTCAACTTATTCTAAGTCTTAAGTTATCAAAATAGTGCCAGGGACTCACTAGTGGGGTGCAGATTTTCTCCCAGGGTTTAGAGAACAGAGAGCCCAAAAGCAGTTTTTGTCTATACAATGTCCAGACTGGCCAGCAGATGGTGCTCACTAATGCACCTTTCCATGGAGAGGAAATCTTCATTTTCCTTTGTTTTGGTCTGGCCAGAGCCAAGACTAAAAGCTGGCTTTGCTGGCTGAATTCACTGAAGAAAAATCCCCTGAATCCCCCTCCCTTTTTCCTTGTAACAGCTGACAGGGAGGAAGATGTCTGTTCCTTTCTCCGTCAGCTGCAGTGAGCCAGGGGTTTTACCCCTTCTTAATATCTTGGGGATGCAGGAGGGGTGGCCTTTCTGGCTGCTGTGGGATTTAGTAACTCATATTTATCATTTCGGGTTCTTTGTCTCTCTGTCCCTCACCCTCCTGGGAGTTGTGAAGCACTATCCTGGTCTGCTGATCCCCAAAATAGGTCCCTCGGACAGCTTCTTTTTCCATTGTTTTTGTGAGCTCAGCTCTGTCTGTCTAATCCAATGCCATCTTCCCACAATTCTTTTCAAGCCAAATGATTTTTTGACAAGGGTGCAAAGTCTACGCAACAGGGAAAGAATAGTCTCTTCAACTAATGGTGCTAGAAAACTGGATATCCACATGCAAAAGAATGAAAGTGGACCTGTTTCTCCCACCATATAAAAAATTAACTCAAAATGGATCAATGACCTACATATAAGAGCTTATAATATAAACTCTTAGAAGAAAACATTGGGACATCTCTTCAGGACCTGATATTAGGCCAAGGATTCTTAGACTTTACTCTAAAAGCATGAACAACAAAAGGAAAAATAGATAAACTGAACTTCATCAAAATTAAAAACTTTTGTGCCTGAAAGAACTTTATCATTAAAATAAAAAAGCAACCTACACAATGTGAGAACATATTTGGATACAACATATTCATTAAAGGTTTACTATCTAGAATATATTAAAAAATCCTACAGCTCAACAACAAAAAGACAAACAACCCAATAAAAATGGGCAAAAGACTTGAATAGGCATTTCTCCAAAGATTATATACAAATGGCCACTAAGCACATGAAAAGATGCTCAGCATCATTAACCATTAGGGAATGCAAATAGAAACCACAGAGAGATACTACTAGAATGGATATTATTTTAACAACAACAACAACAACAGAAAACAGTGCTGACAAGGATGCACAGAAATAGGAACCCATATACATTGCTGATGGGAATGTAAAATGGTGCACCCACTGTGGAAAACTGGTGTTTCCTCAAAAAGTTGAATGTATAATTACTATATGACTCAGCAATTCTACATCTAGGTATAAATCCAAAAGAACTTAAAGCAGGGCCTGAAACAGATATTTGTACACTAATGTTCATAGCAGCATTATTCAGAATAGTCAAAAGGTGAAAGCAAACAGAGTTACTTCACAACAGATGAATGGGACAAACGAAATGTGGTATATACATACTATGGAATATTATTCAGCCCTAAAAAGGAATGAAATTCTGATATATGCTACAACATGAATGAATGAACCTTGAAGACATCATGTTGAATGAAATAAGCCAGACACAAAGGGACAGATATTATATTATTTCCCTTATATGAAATTTTAGACTATATAAGTTCACAGAGACAGACAGTAGATTACAGGTTAGCAGGGGTGGTGGGGGTGAAGGGGAATGGGTAGTTAATGCTTATTGGCTATAGAGTTTTTATTTGTGGTGATGAAAAATTCTGGTAATGGATTTTGGTGATTTATCACAACACTGTGAATGTAATTAATACCACTGAATTGTATACTTGAAAGTGATTAAAATGGGAAATTTTGTGTTGTATATATGTTACCACAATTTAAAAATGGACTTGGAGCCCCCATCTCACACCATACACAAAAATCAACTCAAAATGAAAGACCTAAACTTTCATGATCTTGGATTTGGCAAAGGATTCTTAGCTATGACACAAAAAGCATGGGTAACAAAAGAAAATATAAACTGGACTTCACCAAAATAAAAAAACTTTTGTGCTTTAAATAAAAAGTGAAAAGTCAACTAACAGAATGGGAGAAAATATTTGAAAATCAGATATCTGATAAGGTAGTTGTATGCAGAATGCAGTAAAAACTCTTACAACTCAACAATAAGAAGATAAATAGCCCAATTAAAAAAACGGGCAAAGGAGGTTGACATTTCTCTAAGGAAGATCTACAAATGGCCAATAACCCCCTGAAAAGATGCTTAGCATCATTAGTCATCAGAGAAATGCAAATCAAAACCACTTGATATACCACTTCATATGCACCACTATGGCTAGATTTAAAAAATTAGATAAGAAGTGTTGGTGGAAAAATCAGAACCCTCATACACAGCTAGTGGAAATGTAAAATGGTGCAACTGCTTTGGAAAACAGTCTGGGAGTTCCTCAAATGACTAAACAAAGAGTTAGCATATGACCCAGAAGTTCCACTCCTAGATATATACCCAAGAGAAATGTTATTCCACACAGAAAGTTGTACGCGAATATTTATAGCAGCATTATTCATCATAGTGAAAAGCTGGAAACAACCAAAATGTTTATCAACTGATGAATGGGTAGAGCAATGTGGTATAGCCATACAATGGAATATTATTTGGCCACAAAAAGGAATGAAGTCCTCATACAAGCTACAACATGGATGAACATTGAAAACATTATACTAAGTGAAAGACAGTCACAAAAGATCACATATTATATGAATTCATTTATATGAAATGTTCAGAAAAAGAAATTACATGAAAACAGAAAGTAGATTAGTGTTTGCCTAGGGCTGAGTGGCAGGGTTTGGGTACACAGGGAAAGGGTGATAGCTTTTCTTTGGGGTGATGAAAATGTTCTAAAATTGACTGTGTTGATGGATGCATATATTTGTGAATATACAGGAAAACACTGAATTGTACACTTTAAATTGGTGAATTGTATGATATGTGACTTATATTTCAATAAAGCTGTTAAAAAAAGGAGAGTGGGATTAACTAGTGAGAAGCACAGAGATCTCTAAAGAATACAGGAAGAGCAGATGAAGGGAGAGCTCTACTTTTATGACTGAGGGAGAGTACCTAAAGAAGAAACAAACTTGTATGAGCAACGCCATCTCCATCCTCCACCAAGGCTGAGATTCAGGTCTTGAGAGAGTGTGCCTGTAACCCATTGGATGGCAGAGAAGTTTACTAGTGTTTTTGAGCAGGAAACTAGCCACCAGGGAAACTCACTGGATTTTACTGCCCACCAAGTGCTGGCAAAACTTGCAGGAGGAGATCTGCCACTGGATCTCTCCCACATCACAGGCAAGGCAGTGGCCCACTCGTAGCCAAGCCTAAATGCAAGAAGAAACGCGTAAAGATGTTCCTTCCTCTTGAAGGGTCCCTCCAGCGTCCTCAACATTATGCCAGATGGTAAAGGAAAAATTTTTACATGGGTCAACTCCAGTAACACCCAAAGGGTGATTTGCAATTGAGAGACAATAATTAATAACTGGCATGCTTAATGTTTGTATCAATTTTAGTATTGACTCTTTTGGGAATTTTTCAGATAGACTATCATATCACCTGCAAATAGAGTTTTACTTTTCCCTTTCCAATTTCTATGCCTCTAAAAACTTTTCTGATTAAATTGACCAACACCTCCAAAAGATGTCAAATTGTAGTAGAGACAGTGGGCATCACACTTGTCCTGTTCCTGACTTTAGCAAGAATAACTATACTGTTTTCCCATTTTTTTTTTTTTAGATAATTGCTTTTGGGTTGAAGTATATATATTTTACCATGCCAAGGAATTCTCTGTTAATCACCTCGTTTTATACGTGTTTCTCATATGCAGCATGGATTTGGGGATTGCTTGCTAGGTAACTTGAAAATACTTTTTAACAAGAGAGTTAAGCCAATTAACACTTGATATGATTAACATGATTAATCTGAACTGTCACATTTTGTTGTAAATGTGAATATTGTTATATTTACTATGTTTTATTCCACTATATATTGTTTTTGCCTTTAAAAAGCTTAGTTCAGTATTCAAGGTTTGTAATTTTTGTCTAGTGGTTACCGTTATACAAATATCTCTAATATAATGCCCTTAATCCTTTTTTTCTTACCTGAGTCTCTGTTTTGTCAATTAAAGTTACATTCTTTGAGTCTCTCCTATCACCTATGTAATAATCATTGAGCTTAATGTATTTTCCCCTTTATCTACTTTCCTCTCATTTTTGATACTTCTACGTTATCAGAATATATACTATTGACATACTATTCTTTTACCTTGGGTTATTTGAGGAGAGTTTTCAAAGCTGTAAGGAGGGTTTAGGAAAAGTATCAAAGAGGATATCACACGGCAGGACTGCTAACAGTGGGGAGCTACTACTATCCTTTGACCTGAAGGGCAAGGGGAGGCAACAGTTCCCCAAACTGAGAGACACACAGAGATAGACATGGAGCATGTCAGAGAGCGAGCGAGCTTTACATATAGCTGACAGAAAATGTGGCCTTTGGGAGAGGGTTGATGCAACCTATAGCAATCCATCAGGGAGGTAGCCAGGGATCTAAATACTCCACCCTTACTCTTCTTCCCTTCTCTGGATGTCCCGCTAGTGCCTCCTCTCAGATAAATCCAATGAGAAGCCACAGGGCAAAGTTGTATTGGTTGGCCTCCTAGTGACCCATAAGACAGGTATTGAGTGGGTCTGAAAGGGCAAATCATAGATATATAACAAAGTATGTTTTTCTATTCTTTTTTTTTTTTAAGATTTATTTTTCTTTATTTCCCCCCTCCCCCAGATGGTTCTCTTGTCTGTCTGCTCACTGTTTGCTCGCCTTCTCCAGGAGGCACCGGGAACGGAACCCAAGACCTCCCACATGAGAGGTGAATGCCCAACGGCCTGAGCCGTATCTGCTGTCTGTGGGCTGCGGCGTCTGCTGGCTTGTGGCATCTGCTCGTTGCAGCAGGGGCAGAGTCTGGCTCGTTACAGCATCAGTGTCTGCTCCTCTTCTTTTAGGAGGCACTGAGACCCAAAGCTGGGACCTTCCATATGGTAGGTGGGTGCCCAACTGGTTAAGCCACATCTGCTTCCCTCTATTCTTTTTAAATATGTGAACTTTTTATAATGAAAAATTTAAATATATTTAAAATGACACAGAACTATATAATGAAATCCCATGCCCATCTCCATATTATATGGAAGCAAATCTCAGACATCATATCCATTCACCTATAAATATTTCAGTAGATATCTCTACTAGATAAGGGCTCATCTTTTGTTAAACAAAAGCACATTATACACAATTTCTTAATATCCTTGAATATCTGGTCAGTGTTCAAATTTCAAATTGCCTCACACTTTTAACTTTGTTTGAATCAGACCCAAATAAGGTAGATATACTGACATTGCTTGATATGTTTAAGTCTATTTCAATCTGATTCTCTTTCCATCTTTTCCTTACAATTTATTTATTTAAACAATCCAGGGATTTTATCTTGTAGTTTCCCATAATCTGGATTCACTGATAGCATCTACGTGGTGTCATCTATATTTCCTATAGTTTAGTACTTTGATCTAGAGGCTTGTTCACATTGAGTTTTTGTTGTTTTTTGCAAGACTGTTCCATAGATGGTATTGTGTTCTTCCATCAAGAAGAACATAAAGGGCTGGCTGTCTTTCTGTAATACTAGCATCCATTAATGACTGGTGAGTTGTAAATTTGCTTCATTTATTTGATGGGCTATTTCCATAAAGACAAAATTTCTTTTATCTATTCTGATTATTCAATGGTACAGTCAGATCGGAAAAGAAACATAAACCCTTGATTCCTCATATATGTATTCAAATGATCCTTTATATATATATATACACTATTTAAATTTCGAGCAAATTTCAAACTTACACTGGTAAGAATACAACAGAAAACTTCCACATACTTTTTACACAAATTCAGCAGTTTTTTCAGCACTCTTTATTTTACCCCTATCATTTATCTTTTCTGAGTAGATTACATATATCATGCCCCTCTACCCCTTAATATTCCAGTGTGTATTTCCAAAGAACAAGAATATTCTTTTACATAAACACAGTATAATTATCAAATTAAGAAAATATTGCCACACCTGCTTTAATCTATATCCATATTCTAATATTGTCAACTGTCCCAATAACTGTCCGTTCTCTTTTCTCTCAAGTCTAGGGTCACATATCACATTTAACTGTTAGGTCTCTTTAGTCTTCTTTAATCTGCAGCAGTTCCTCCATCACTGTTAGTCTTTCAAGATACTGACACCTTTGAAGAATACAGGTCAGTTATTTTTTTCAATTTTTAAAAAAGGTAGAATATTTTCATTTTGGATTTCTCTGATGTTTCCTACTGATTAGATTCATGTTATACATCTCTGATGAGAATACTATATAAATATTGTGCCCTCAAGGGTGTCACAGCTAGCAGCACAAGTCAATCTGCTCCTCAGTGATGATGCTAAATTTGATCATGGGTATTATCTTGTTTCTCCATGTATAGTTTCCCCCCTTACAACTAATATGTAATTGGTGAGGAGATATTTTAAGACTATAAAAACATCTTGCTCATATTGAACTCAGTCCTCCCTGCAAATTTAGCATTCATTTATGAGTCTTGCCCAAACAAACCTTTTTTTGAAGACTGCAAAATTGTGATCTTCTTGCTCAACCATTCTCTGCTCATTTATCAATCAGCCTTATACTCTAAGAAAGAGTACTTCTTTGTGCCTCATTTATTCATCTGATATCAGTATGATCTTATGGATTCCTATTTTTTCAATGGTTTACAAATCAGAACCACCTAGGTATTTCAGTACTCAAATTGTTTCATATTTGGCCAGTAGGATCTCCTTTAAGGTGGTTCTGTCATGCCTCCATCCTTTTTTAGAGCATTTCCTTTTCTTTTTTAATAGCACAATAAGGTGTACCAGGCTTGTCGTACTTTTTCTGCCCCTGGAATCTCCCAGGAGCACTGGTTTCTTTCAGTGAGGAATATTTGAAATCACAACCTGCAAGCCCTTTGTGTGCTCATTGGCTCCTAAACCCTTTCATCATTTCATAATAAAGTATATATATCCATGAATCCATACTGATACCTTACCTTTTAATTCCCACACCTCTCCAGGTTCTTCCTCCTCCTCCCTTCTTCTACAGTGAGAACCCTAGCTCCTCAAAACAAACACATCTACTCATTTGCTTAATTCTACAATATTTATAATATAGTTTCATAATTGCTATACATATATAGATATTACTATGAAAAACAAATGAACTAAAAAGGAGTCAAGATTTGTTTGCAGTTTTTTGTCTTCTTAGAATGAGGGTTTATAACCAAAGTGCTGTATTCACAAGTTATTTTAATTTGTTTGGTCTCCCCCATCCCTCAATTCAGTGTGGTTATGATATTCACTTAATACTGTTCGTTATATTAGTTTCTGTTTGCATATAATTTTAGTTTTTCTATCCCTATTGATTTTTAAATTTTTGAATATGTAGAACATTACATATTCAAGCTCCCAAAAGTAAAATTTATACAAAGAGGTACATTCAACAAAATGCCATTCTATCCCCTATCCCTTTCACCCTGTTCTCCTTTACTCTTTGTGGGTAAGCAACTACATTGTTTTCTTGTTTGTCTTTTCTGCATTTCTTTAGGTTAAATTATGGATATATATTTCCTCTTCTTTCTCATGCAAAAG
>JAQZBX010101476.1:0-11256 GCA_029593785.1 Cabassous unicinctus
TGAATTAGCGAGTCAACTAAGTACTTTACATATATTAACTCATTCTCTCCTTACAACTTCACAATACTATTATATTGGTACTATTATTATCCCAATATGACAGATAAAAATACTGAGTCTTTAAAAAGCTGTTACTTACTGCAAGTTAAGCAGATGGTAACCTGAAGGATTAGAATTTATATCTAAACAGTCCGATCCCACAACCCTCACCTGGAAGTTCTATTTTCTACTGTTCCCTGGAAAGAAGCTATATCCATAAATACCAAAGTAGGAGGCACTGCATAGAAGAATACCCTTTGGTCAATCTTTTTGAAAAGGAGGGATATGCCAGTTTCCACAATTCACTCTGACTCCTAAAATACCAAAAATATCAGGATATTTCTGCAATAAGAAACTCAAATTCACATGCTGACTAGGACCTGACAAGTAATTTTTAAGGGAACCATGTCTGTGTTTAATGATAACTGCACTCAGAGAAAATGAATCTTAAGGCCATGTAGAGCCTCCAGGCCAACAGCCACTTCTGGTCTACATTATGCCCTAAATTTTGATGGGATTAAACCAGGATTGTTGAGAATGGGGAAAAGCTATGAAGAAGCATAGAGGTCAGTGATGGGTTGAAGCTGTATGTACCCCAGAAAAGCATGTTCTTAAATTGAATCCATTCCTGTGCATGTGAACCCATTGTAAGGAGGATCTTTTGATGAGGCAACTTCAGTTAATGTTACCTCATTCAGGATGGATCTTAATTCTATTACTGGAATCCTTTATAAATGGAATGAATATATATATAGAAAAAGCCATGGAACCAAGACATTGAAATCAACAAAACCCAGAAGAGAAGGGAGAGACTAGCAGATCCTGAGGAAAGGAAAAAAGCATCACCTTGATGATGCCTTGATTTGGATATTTTCCAGGCCTCAAAACTGTAAGGTAAAAAAAAATTCCCATTATTTACGCCAACCCATTTCATGGTATTTGCTTGGAGCAGCCCAGGAAACTAAAACAGGGCCTGTTTGATCCACTGGGAATGACACCCCATGATTATCAATGGATATATTCTAAGCAAGTCCAGAGGTAGAGCTATCATCAGTACTTGGAGAAAACTTTCAAAAGCAGACTGGAGAAATGACACAAATGGGGCTAACTATCAGTATCTCCAGCGATGGTTTTCTCTAGGATCCTTTTAAAGAGACTGCTTTTGCCCTGCTTAAAGCATCACCCTGAACTTAACGTGAAAGCTCTATAGAAACTGAAATCAATTCTTATGACGTTAGACATTATCTCAAGCAGTTTAACAATCCACTGTTCCAATGACCCATACAATTACCACTATTCTTACTATTTTCCTTCTATCAGTTATGGATGTCATTCTGTGTGCCGGGTACTGTCCTAAGTTTAGCATGCATTAACTCAAAATCTTTTGAGAAGATTATTTTTCACAAAAGTCAGATGACTTGTCCATGGTCAGAGGCCTTGGAAGTGATAGGCCAGGATTTAGTTCCAAATCTGCTTGACTTAAAACTGTGGGTTATTTATTACAAAGCTACTTTGTCTTCACTGCCTTAATCCCCACAACTCCTTTACAAGAACCAACTATGATCCCACCCAACTATTTAAGCAAACTAATATTATTAGCACAACTATGGGTTCCAACTCCTTAAAAATAAGGAAAGTATATCCTTTCCAATTTTTATAGCCTGATTAACTACAATGTTTTATCTCAGTTGAGACACATACCATGCATGTGTATCTGGTGCAATTAAGCTATAAATGGGAATTTTAAAAGAATCAAATGTTTTAGAACATTCTCTTAGTTCCAGGAGGTTTTGATTTAATGGTGAAATGAAGTAGAATGTCTGGACATTTTTTGCTGTTTATCTTTTGTTTTTGTTTTGACTTGCCATTTTGTGTTTGGTTTATATTTTTATTATACTGTGTGAAATAGTTTGTATTCTTCTTCACTTGCTATGTGCTTTGTGTATGGGTAGAGAGGTATTCCATTCTAGTAGGTCTTCCTTGAAACTCTATGTTTCCCTTATCTCTATCTTTCCAACACCCGGCACAGTGTCTTGCCCTTTTTAGGTTCTGAACCTACATTTGTAGCATGACTGGATTTGTTGTATTTCAAAGTATGGGTTGGTTATTAAAAATTAAAAATATCAACTGCACGATATTCCTAGCTCCACATTGTTTCCTGAAATCTATTCCAACAATGTACAAATTCTTCTTTCCGTTCAATGGCTTTTTGGGGTGAAATAGTACAACAGAACCTGTGAGTCACTTTTGATGTGGAGAAAAGCTTCACCCCGCAAGGAAGCCATGTAGAGAATCTATAATGAGAACAAAATAAACTGCCTCATCCTGGACACTCAGCACCATGGCTCTTGATGACTTAGGATTCCTTTACAATCAAGTACAAATGAGTCTGCATCTTTAAAAAATAAAGCTCATCTTTTATATGAGACAGTTTATAGTTTATCAAAAAGCTGTATTAAGGTGTTTAATAAATCATGCTGCATATAACCAGAGACAAGAAAGCACAACTGTCTAAAATACATTAGGAGTACAAGGAAAACATAGATTCTTAGTATGATATTCAGGGTCCTTATGAATTAATCAGAAAATATTTATTAATTATCTACCATGTTTAAAGTTGAGAAGGTATAAAAAGAAAAACCACAGCCTTTGTCCTGAGTGAGTAGGAAAGACCTGGAGGCTAGGAAATTTAGAGCAAATCTTAGTATTTTACCAATTTTAATTTTCTTGTGATGGTTTAGTGAAAAAAATTAACACTCCTAACTACAAAAGTATATTTACTTGTCTTAAGGTAAAGGATACTCCTAGTAGCAGAAATATTATGGAATCAACAAAGATCAATCCCAACTTATGATATCTTCAGCAAAATGGTCAATGTCCCACCGTAACTACTCTGTTCATACCTTTTCCTGTATCATCTTAATCAGACTTCCAGAAGCCAGGTTTAGAAAGTATATCAGGGAAGGAGCTCTAATTTCATAGTCCTAACCTAACTATAATAGGGTCAAACATATAATATCCACTGACCAAGAAGGCTGTCACTGAAAAGGAATCATTGGTTCCTAACTTGGACTAGAAGATCAGGGGTTTTTAACCTTTTTTGTTCCACAGACCCCTTTGCCAGTCAGATGAAAACCACGAATCCCTTACTAAGTCCACACTATACTGTGTATTATCTAATAAATATATCACACCCAAACCAACACGTCCCCACAAGAATAATGTTTTCTTGAATTTATATTCAAGCTCATGGATCCCTGGTTAAGAACCCCTGGTCTAGATGAATCCAGGCATGCTTTATGATTACTCCTCCAGCTGCAAGCAAGCTAAGAGTGGATAAAGAAGTCAGGTGTGAGGTGGACTTTAGCAAGCAGGGAAAGAAAAGTCTAGTAGTGATTGCTTCCATTTTACCACTCTTGGTATCACTAGAGGGCATGAGGCCAAGGAATTTAAGGTTATCAGGTAATACCAGAGGTTAGGAGAACAATTCATTCTTGTTTTTATTTTTTTGATCAGAGAATATCTCTTCACTGTCTCTTCAGACTGAGAATCAGAGCCACTTCTCTAACTTCAGTGGAATTAGGATGTCAGCCGCTAGGCCCTTGTGCCTGTGTACGAAGCATCTGAAGTGAGCTTCATGGACCATGAACAACCACAGCGTGGCGGAGTTTGTTTTAGCTTTTCACCTATTAGCTCTGTGACCTGCGACAAGTGACCGCTAAGAATATTATTTTCCTGATTGTGTAAATTGGAATATCTCTGCCTCAGGACTGTTATCAGTTACCACAGTACCTGGCATTGAAACAGAAGTTTCAGTACTTTTTCCTCCCCTCACAAAACCTCTAATCATACGATGCCCTGCCTACAACTCTGCCTATCTCTGGGCTCGTAGAGAGATGAGTTGCATCCATATGCTTAGTTCTCTACAGACTCAGGGACTCAACCTGTCCCTAGGCAGGAGTTCATCAACTCACTATGAAATCAACAATGCTTCTGATTCTACTCTGACTTTGTAACCAATAGCTAGGCTTTTTCTTCTTCATGTGTTCAAGACACTGCCTTGTACTTTACCGTCTTCTTTCTCCATTCCCATGTTGGTCTTGATTCTCTACTCCAGAACTAATATAATAACTAAGTAGTTGAGCAGATATTTATTGAGGGTCCATTACTCCCTAAGACTGAAATATGATTCTACACTCTTTCTATATTTCCCATATTCTTGCTCTTTGTTGCCCAGAAATCTTGTACATCTTCTTAACTCTTCTCCCTATTCTTATAAATTGTCCCATTGTTATGTTGTCACCTTCCCTCCTTTGTCAGCAATATCTAATTCCTTCCCAGCTCCAGTTTGATAGACACTGAATTTACACAAGAACTTTGTTTATATAAACTTTGAAGACAGCCTTATACATTACAAACTTTAAAATATACGAAAAGAACACATAGTCAAAGCTTCTGAACAGTCTTTATCCCCTCCCTATCTCCCACCATGCATATCCTTTTCTTTACTAAGTCATACAGTTTCTATATAGACTTATTTTAAATCCACTGTCTTGTTTCCATGCCATTTGCTCCTTCATTCCTGGACCTTTTCCCTTCACATCTGGACTATCACAGAGCCTGCTCTTTGGGCTATCTGCCAACAATCATTCCTCTGGACATCCATAAGACTTGCTTTCTAAAATCCAAATGTGATCATATTACTCTTCTGGCCATCTCTTGTACAACAACAGAGTTCCTGAGCGTGGAACTGAAGACTCTTTAAAATCTATACTAACCAATATTTTCAGTGCCTATCCTTGCCCTTCCCACTTTACATTACTCATTCTTCCTTAAATACACAGTGCCTTGCCACTCCTCCCCACTCTGGCTGGAATGCTTTTTTCTGTCATCATGCTTAGAAAAATCCTGCTCATTTCCTGCCCAACTGCCCTGTTTTAAAACCACACATCTGGTTGTTTTACCCCCTGGATTAATTCTCAGTGATTTTATATTGCTTACAGGATAAGGTTTTGTAATCTGTACCATAAAGAAGTATAAAGCATAACATACTTCTTATCCAAAGGCTACTTTGGCCTTGCCCTGGCCTAACTAAAACTAAAAGGCTACTTCCTCTTTCACTAAAGCTCCAGCTTCACCAGACCTCCCTGCCTTTCCACATGCTGTTCCCTAAGCTACGAATGAACTTTGTCCTGGCATCTGGCAATTCTGCCTCATTCTTCAAGTACTAGCAGGATTGTCTTCTCCTTCTGAAGCTATCCCTCATCCACCCAAGCAGAGTGGTGACTGACTCCCTGATACTTTCATCCCCATGTCTCTAATACTGCCCTCATCTCCCTCTTAGTCATGTGCTTACAAGTCTGCCTTCTCTACCAGATTGCAAACTCTTTAAGTGGAAATCCTTTGTCTTATCTGTATGTGGCCTTCTAGCATCAAACATACTACCTGGCTTATAATGGGTACCTAATAAAAACTGTAAAATAAACAAGAGTCCAGAAAAAAAAATCCTCATCCTCACATTCATAATTAGTTGCTCCTTTGTCCAAGTTCCATAGCATCCAAGTACATAGGATTTAGAGTAAGCCTTCCTGGGTTGAAATTTCTGATCTGCTGCTAAGTAATGAATAACTTTCTAAGTTATTAATCCTCAGTCTACTTGTCTTTTAAAGGGGATTGATATTGGTATCTGTGATACAGGTTACTTGTAAAATGGATTAATGTCACATGGTATAATCAGTTATCAAATCTTAGGTCTTGTAAATTTTGCTATTAGCAGATGTGGAAGTAATGTTTTATGTTACTAAATTACAATGTATTCCATATGCCTTGTCCCACCAAATTGTGACTCGAGGACTGCAACCAGTTATATTCACTGTTGTATCCCCAGCATCCAAAACACTGCCTGGTAATAAGCTCTCAATAAAAATGTTTGAAAGGAATTGAAGCATTGGCATGAAATATAGGGAAAAAAATAATTTCTAAATACATTTGAAACATGACAAATACTAACCACATAGTGAAGAACATTTGAAATCCTAAGGATTACTACCGCTAGCCAGATCTGAAAGACTAAATAATTTTCCACATGGAAATTTTGACACTTTCTAAGAAGATATATAAGAAAGAAGTATGGTGATGAGAGTATAAAGAGAAATCAAACTATTTGAAGTTCATGCACTTAAACCTACACTGACCAAGGGTAGGATTTCATGTCTAATTATGAAGAAGTAGACAGTCAAAAAAAAAAATGTGTCTCCCAGCTTTTAATTGTGGAAAATAGCACTTACTTTAAACTGAACTCTTGGATCAAAATGCAAAATTTGTTGGTATATAGCTTTGACTGTGACAGTAAATCAAAAAAGAGTCTGGATAACTCTGCCCCTTGGTTCAGAAGTGCTCTTCTGAGTCCTTGGGGATGAATTTGTAAATCTTTAGTCAGGAGGAGACCTATATCATCTGCCAAAACAAGATTTCCTAGGTTTACTTCTAAATATAGCTTTAGTTTGGGTAATTTGCTTTAATCAATTTTGAAGAACATTTAAACTCAATTTAATGTTTATTTTCTTTGCCAATTCTTGGTGCTCGCATATATGATGATTCTCATTCAAACTAGAAGATTACACACCTATTAAATATGTACATGCAAGTGAAATCACTGTACATCATATAAGCACAAATTTAATTCTGGAAGATGCATTGCTTTCACTGATGCATTTATTCATTTGCTGAGGTTTTTTATTTTTAAGTCTGCATGTATTAAATATAACATTTAGAGCTCTTCATTTTGAAAATTCCTTAATTTCCTAACAAAATAGTGCAATTATGAAAATTTCACTAATCTTATATTTACCATTGCTGGTACATTTATACTCTGCTTTGAGATATGTGGTAGCTTTATGAGGACCATATTTATCTATGAAATTGTGCACTAGTTGTGTGTTTGCCAATGTAGGACTGTAATTATTTTTTGTTTGCCAATAGTCTTAGAGTTAGTAAATTTGACAAAGGTAGCTTTCTGCCAAAATATAGAAACACAAATTGTAAAATCCTTCTTTTCTTAGCATGTGTCATTGCTAGAGAAAAATAAGCACCAAGATTGCAAGATGAGGTTGAGGGAATGCCATTTGGAATGGTCAAAGGTAAGCCTTTCCCTGAGCCGGGGCTCAGATTTGGATGGCCAAAGTAGAACTGGAACACTATGAGAGTGTGTTTAGTCCCCAGAGATCAGGTTTAAGGAATAGGATGAGTAGAAATCATGTATGCATATACCAGAGTCAAATTAGGGCATCTAAAATGAGCAAGGGACAAAGAGAACAATGGCTCAGAAACCCACAATGGGAGAAAGATCAAGTTAAAAATATAAACTGAAGCCAACTAGAGAATGAAGGAAGGCAGTCTCTTGCGACAGATATGACTCGGTGGTGAGTTTGTGTGTTTGTTTTTTGTTTTAAATAGAGAATACAAAATGTTTTCAGCCAATATTTAAAACTTAAGGGATATATGATTAAATGTAGATTTCTGGCTTTTTTTTCTGAATCTGAGGTTTTGAAGATCCTATAAATCAGCAGTTGCTGAATCTGAGCAGTCATTACCTCTTGGGTAGCCAAATATTCACGTTTGCTGAGGACAGTCCCATTTTGCACCTATTTATCTGGTATAATAATTAATAACATTTTCATGCTCAAAATGTTCTGGCTTGAAAGATCAATTTATCATCCTCCTCTAAGGGAGGGGCATGCACTCCCACATGCCCCACAGTCTCTACCTCTCCTTAACCTCTTTTTTTCATACAGTAAACTTTATTTTTAAAGAGGTTTTAGATTACAGAAAAGTTATATCAGAAGTATAAAGGATTCCCCACCCCCTCCCACATCTTCCCCTATTAATAACATCTCATAATAATGTGGTACATTTGTTATAATGGATGAAAAATATTGAAGCATTGCTACTAACTAAGGTCTATAGTTTACATTGTGGTTTACACTTAATTTGAATGCCCTAAAAATATTCCCTCCCCCTCCCTCAGAACCTCTGGTAACCACTATATATCAATGTTACATGCTCTTCCATTACTACACTATTCATAAGTTTACTTTGTCCATGGTTGCATTCCCCACTTATGTTTATTCATTTCTCAACCTTGAGGATTTTGGGGTGGTGATGCCCACTTTGCTTCAGATTAAGACAGGGCTTAGATCTTATGGGAAAGATGGAAGGACCTGTTTTGCTTGCAGATACTCTCTTTTTGGGGATGGGGGTTGTCCATCATCATCATTTTGTTTTTATGTCTTGTGCAACTCTGATATATGTACTTATGAACCTTATTCTTGTAAAACTGAAACTTAGCCCAGTAATAACCAATGCCTAAGAGTTACTTCCTGAAAACCTCCATGTTATTCAAATGTGGCCTCTCTCAAAGCCAAACTCAGCAAATAAATGAACTACCTTCCCTCTGCATGGGACATGACTCCCAGGGATGAGCCTACCTGGCATTGAGGGATTAATACCAAGCACCAACCAGCGATGCATTTGGAGAAAAAACCTTGAACAAAAAGAGAAAACATTAAATAAAAAAGCATTTTTACAGCTAAGAGCCAGGAGGTCATTCCAGAGGTTACACTTATGCATGTCTCAGGCAGATCTTACTATCTGCCACAGCAAACAAAGCCTCAAATAGGGGTGCTCCCGAGGGCTCTAGAGCCATCCAGATACTATAGACAAGGCACACAACCCCTTGAAATCAGAACCCTATTCATGGGCCTTACCTTGGAATATATGACAACCCATTTCCCCAGTGTAACAGAGTTAGATTCATTTATAATTTCCCTACACATGATTCTTCTACCCCTTTTACTTGAGCCCATAATTAGCACTATAATCATTAAATGTATGTCTCAGAGACTTAAATGTTCAGTCTGCTCATATGCTAGTTGAATCTCAGCAGAGTTGCAGTCAACACCTACTCTCCCTAGCCTTTTATACACAGCCCACTTAAAATATTAGCTTTAATTGTGTGTTTCTGGAAGTATTTGAGTTTGTGACTCCTGTTCTAGGCCAACAATTAGGAATCAAAAACTGGAAATTTATTGAAAGACACAACCATTTTGATTACCAAAAATTGCAGATCAAGAGGAGTGTGTGACCTTTAGGATCAAGAGAGAATAACAAACTTAGGAGTGGCCTGCAAGATCTTCTACCTCAGTTCTTCTATTAGGTGGTTCCCAGAGGACAGATGGAGAAAACTAGGAGCCTGCAATTCACATATGGCCTGACAACCTGGGTTATTTAGCTTATGCAGTCTAATTTTATTTTATTTTTTTAAGTCGGGGTATTTCACATTTAAATATATATATATTTCCAGATTATCTTGAAAAAACTGGTAGATATGGCCATGGTGGGCCCATGATCTCAACATGGCAACTGAGAACAGGGCATGTTAGAGCCTGTTCCCCTTTTGATGTGGCATGCTTTCTCCCAGTTACCACTGTGTAAACAAGACTGCTTCTTTTATTTACTATACCTGCCTGTAGGGATGAGTTTTCATTCTTTGAGGGAAGGCAGGCATTAATTCCTATGTATCACACTCAGAATGAAAGGGCTGATTGAAATGAAGGTAAACAAGGGGCTTTGGGTGGTAGCCCCACCATTTGACACTCCCATTGACTATAGTACTTTTGAAAGAATTCATATATTAACCACACAGAGGGAGTAATAATACAATTAATTTTAAAAGTAGCTATTGCTTTCCTTTATTTGATCTGATAACATGCTGTAACATGAGAATTACCTCATTTGTCTCTCACAGCAATGCTGAGGGGTACAATCTATTATTACCCCTGTTATACAGATGAGGAATTCAGCTCTTAATGCCAGAAGCAGCTCCAATACTCATGCCCTTAACCACCATGCTTGAAGGCATTTCTACTTATATAAAATACTGGAGAGATTAAGACAGCCTGGAATTTCTTCCTTATGGATATTTCTTTCTTTTCCTTAAGTAGCACCTGTAGGTAAAATGTTCTCTCCAGTGCTCTGAGCATTTCTACATAGCTTCAGCACATTGTAGTAGTACTGATGGCCACAGAGAAATTAAAACATGGCATTGCCTTCACCTTTGGACTTAATACACTCTGGAGACTTCCCACTGTTCCTTCTCTGGCAGAAGCCAGAGGAAGTGAATTGAAATCCACTGATTGTTACTGACACATCACTTTTAAATTTACAATGATTCACCTCTGTGCACTTCATCATCATACTGCCCCAGCTTCACTCTCACCATCATTTCCTTTAGCATAGCCATCACGTCCTGTGTTAGTACGTAGAGTACATTTCTATGCTGCTCATGCTTACATTTACAAAATTAATAACGTTGTTACCTGTACTCTGGGTTAGAAGACAAGTAGAATGTAATCATTTATGTGTTCTATAATTATATAGCATTTACTACCCAACTGCCCTACTACTCTGTGATACTCACAATGAAATTAAATGGCCCACAGCTTTGAAGATGCAGAATTGGAACATCAGCTTTGTTTTCTCTATGTTAATCATAATTTTCTTCTTGATTTGTACAGTTTGAAGAGAAATCCTGCCAGAGAAAGAACTGAAACATCTTGGCAAGGATTAGAGTTAATACTATATTCTTCCCAGGGAAATGATTTAAATTTCTATGTCATAACATTTTTTTCTGTACTGGACTTGGGATTTTCTCCATAGAATCAATTCAATTGCTCCATTGTGTAGCATCTATGAGTTTGGGGTATGCTGGACCCCAACTCTGGCTCCATGTGGGTCCTGATTGATGTAACTTGATCAGTATAGTCCATCTTCCTTGCTCAGATGTTGATCTGCAATGGACATAGCATCAAAATTGGTCTGGTCAGAGTGAAGCACAGAAATTTTAGTCAATTTGGGTGAGAAAAGTCCTCATTTTTCTGCAAGTTATAGTTTAAGAATGTAGTATGTACAAAAGAAGAGGAGAAGAGATTTAAAAACGTGAATGAAGGGAAAAAAGCCACGTGAGGACAGAGGCAGAGAATAAAGCATTGCCAAGGTTTGCCAGCAAACCCCCAGAAGCTAGGAAGAGGCAAGGAGGGATTCTCCCTCTACGTTTCAGAGGGAATATCATTCTGCCAACAACTTGATTTCAGACTTCTAGCTTCTAGAGCTGTGAGACATTAAATTTCTGTTGTTTTTAAGTTTAAAAAAAAAAAAAAA
>JAQZBX010101477.1:0-11257 GCA_029593785.1 Cabassous unicinctus
AATATTGTATGAACTCACTGTTATGATCAAAGTATAATAGGCAAACTCAAAGAGTTAGAATCTAGAATATAGGATACTAGGAGATAGATTGGGGTTAGAGAATGGGGGAGTTGATGTATGGAATTTCTATTTAGGCTGATGGTAAAGGTTATTAGTACAATTATAGTAAATGTATGATACTAATACAAGGTGGTAATGACGGGGTGGGAAAACACACCTAATGTAAATAATGGGTGATAGATATTTTATTAATCTTTCTTCAATTTTAACAAAGGAAACTACTCCTAAAATATAGTACAATTATTTTTTTAAAAGTGCTCTTATCAGTAGTAACAAATGTTCCACACCAAAGCAAGGTGGTGGTGGTGGTGGGGTGGTGTATGCATATCTTGTATTTTATGCATGATTGTTTCATAAACTCATAACTTCTCTAATTAAAAAAAAATTCACAGAAATAAAAACACAAATTGTGAGTAACTTAATTGGTCTCAAGATGACTGCCTTTCTTCTTTTTTGTGTGGTTTTATCTTTATTATGATTACTCATTTATTCATTCATTCAAGATAGCTTTATGGAGTATATGTTTTGTACAAGACACAGTCTTAGGCACTGGGGTTACAGCAATGCACAAGATAGAAGATAACTAAACAAGTAAAGTTGTTGATTAATTAAAAAGTGTGAAAAGGAAAAGTCAAGAAGACTATGAAATTGGATAAGTGGAGGCTCTGACCTGGTCTTGGAGATTTCCAGAAAATTTCTCTGAGGAAGGGGTATTTCTTCTGTGACCTGGAGGATGAGTCGAAATTGACCGAGCAGACTCACAGAAGGAAGCGAGTACCAAGAGAGAAAACAGCACTTTTGCAGGAGCTCGGGTGGAGAGGCGCTCGGTGAGCTTGAGGAAATGGAAGGCCTTTGTGGTTCTTGGAGTAGAGCTGAGAGGGCGCGTGGGAGGCAGGTGGGTATTTAGAAATGAGGCTGCAGAATTCTGCAAGAGACAGAGCTTTCACAGCCTTATGGACCGTGAGAAGGATTCCATCTCTGTTCTAAGAGAATTAGACCAATACTGAACAATTCTCAGCAGGAGAATGGCATCATCAGCTTTGCCCTGTAGAATGATACCTCTGGCTTTTGTGTACAGGATGAACCGGAGGGGGCAAAAGTGGGTGCGGAGTACCTGGTTGATGAGTTATTGCCATTTTGGACATATGGACTTTGGGAGTAGAGAGAAGAAGATATTTAGGATTTGGAGCTGGATTAGATGTGGGGTGAAGGAGAAGGAGGTTTCAAGAATGACTCCTAGTTTTCTGACTTTTGAATGTGAGCGGTTGGATTGACATTCACTGAGATGGGAGCATTGGAGGATGAAGGGGATTGGAGGAAGGGGTGGAAGTCACTTTGGGGCACACTGATTTGGGGGTGTCTGTGAGACCTCCAAGGGGCTCTGCCAGCAGGCAGCTGGATTTATGGCCCTGGAGCTCTGAAGAAAGATCTGGATGGAGATAAAATGTGTGGTCAGCTCAGAGGTGGTGGGTGACTCCAGGGCTTGGATGAGGTTGGCTTGGGAGAGAGTACACTGAGAGAATAAAGGCGGACCTCAGACCAAGCCTGAGGAACCAAACTTGAGAAGAGGAGGAAGAGGTGGCAAATGACATTGAAGAATGGGAG
Organism: Cabassous unicinctus; assembly: GCA_029593785.1. Lineage (NCBI taxonomy): Eukaryota > Metazoa > Chordata > Mammalia > Cingulata > Chlamyphoridae > Cabassous > Cabassous unicinctus. The sequence goes on from JAQZBX010101477.1 coordinate 1,666, forward strand.
CTCGGGTGGTAGGTGGAAAACCAGGACAGTTTGGCATCACAGGTAGCTTGGAGGAAGATAGAGTTGCAAGCACGAAACAGGTGGCACTGGAGACTGCATTTGTTTGCATGAAGTTTGGTGGGTTGGAAGGAGGGAAAGGCCTTCTTCCATGCCTTCCTTACCTGATTCTAATCTGAAATTAAAAAATGTTCCTCAAAATTGGGTATATTTAATGAATAATGTTGAAAATTCCCTATTCTCAACATTTAAATTGTGTGAGTTTAACCTTTGATACGTCTCACTCGGAAAATCACTCAAGCTAAATTACTTTCGGGTGATTATTTTTTTCCCCTCTGTGAGTCAGTGGCCCTGAATAGGAAACAAATTTCCAACCCTCAGCTCTGTAGAGGTTTGCATTTCAAAGGACCCTTCAGATACCAGACAAAAATGTGCAGTGGGCTTGCAGCCTGACCAGGCTTTTCACTTCCTCTACGAGAAGAGAGCAGCCAGGCAGCTTACTAAATGAGGATGGGGTGATGACCTCGCATTGGCCCCAGTCCTCGGTGCGTTTCAAAGCAGATTAGGAGGTACTTTGAACAAGCCCTTGCTGCCCATCAGGTGTCCTTCCCATCGCCTTAGGTGGAGCTAGCGATGAGTTCCATGAATTGTTAATGCTGAGCCCAACAGGGCTCTCAAGAATTCCTGCCCTAGTCTCTTTTCTGGGTGAAAATCACATTCCAATGGAGGGCAAAGAGAACCCTCAGAACTTATCACTGACGAATTAGAGAGATGAGAAATTCAGCGGTAAAACACAATTTACTAGGGTGATTTTCCACGTCTTTACTTTTTCATTCCGAGTGGGTGTATATAAATCTTACCTAATATTTTTCTTTTTCCTCTTTTCTGGCAGGCAAGGATGATTTCTTATGAAGGATTTGGACTAGCCTCAGAGGCAAAAACTGTAATATTTTTAATTGCTGTAGTCAAACAGGTTTAGTCAGTGGATAGAATTTTGTGTCCTAAAGCTCCTTAAACACACACACACACCCTTATGGCTTACTGCACTTTTTATTTTTTATCTCAAATACTTGCTTCATGTTGCTGACTTTCCATGAATTCTCCCCTGCATCCCACCTCCCTCCCAAGCCCACCCACTCAGCTACTTTGGCATGCTGTGTCTTCCCTCTGCAACCCACTACCTTTCCTTGCTAAGTGAATTCTCTTCAGGCACAGTGACATCTGGCAGTGAAAGAAGAAATAATCAACTGCAGCTGAGAAATATTCCCCAGTGATATTTGCAACACTAAAATTTTAGCCTCCTATCAGGGAAAGAAATGGACTGCTTGCAGGAAGAAAGTTTCCCTTTCCGACCTAAAATAATATAAACAGAGAGTACGCAGAAAAGGATTAGAAGAAAATTGGTTATTAAGTCTTTCTTAATACTTTCAAGCACAACAATCACAAAAGCACAGGGCTTGCAAGGACCTTCAGCGGTCATTTAGCTTAATCGCCTGCCTCTAGACAGAATGGAACCTGAATTATTTTAGGCAGGTGGTTGTCTATATCTGATTTTAAATGGCCTCCAGGGGAAGAAAGGATTCCATAGCTTCCCTTGGTAACCAGTTCCAGTCCATAATAATAGTGATGGAAATGAAAATGATTTACTCTGAGGTGTCTGATGGTATCACTGTCAATTAATGCAGAACCTATGGGCAGGACTGGCTGCTCTGCATCTGGTTTCTAAGTTTATTCCTCTTTCTTCACCCTCTAATTTTAGCCGTCATTTTACATTTGACAATCCAAAGGCTCTTTCTTCCTTGCTCCTAAATCAGAATCTTCTTCCGGTATTTTAATTTAGTTTCTTTTTGTTTGGGCCTTAGGGGAGAAGAGGACAGCTGGGCCCTTTCTACTCTGGATTATCTTTCACATACTAAGACGATGTTATTGTTATTCTTGATTTGTCTAAAGTGTGCCTCAAATGATTTAGGTTGCTCTTTAAACACTTTATTGCATGCTCAACATAATGGCAATATTAATGGAAATCAGAATAAAAAATTAAGACAAAGCTGTTTGTGACCCTGCCAACAATGGTTCAAACATTTCCTTTTAAGGGGCTTCCTCCTAGTACTTTCCATTTTTTATGAGTAATTTTTTACATAGTTAAAAAATCTGATATAACAATATTCTGTTATTTTTTTCCATTTAATTTTTATGTTAAGCCTTTTGTCTTTTCCTCAAAACTACTTTATAGAGCAGAAGATACAATTCCTGTACAGTTTTCCCATAAATAAATATGCTCTTCTTTTTGGACATTTAAAAAGTTTCAATTTTCTTAAACAAAATAAGTAAATTAGTATCAGAGTAAAAAGAACGTCCCAGCAACTCAAAAAGTTGGTGACTAAACTGCAAAGCACAAATTGGTCTCTGGAATCTCACTGATGCTCAGATTACAAACCTACTGAGGGAAAGCCCTGATCACACTCTCAGAATATTTAAACTAAATCTTGATAAAGTTGTAGACAAAGCCAAGACTCAGGTCAACTATAGTTTAGATTGACTCACCGCCATCTTACTGTCCATTTCCCTCCTCCACCATGAGCTGCCTGACAGAGGAAGGGACATACTCTTTTCTGTGTGTGTGTAAATATTATTTACTTCAGTCTTTGTTGCTCCTTTTCACACAATTTCTGACATACAATAAAAAATGACAAGACCTGAGACAAAGTAGAAAAGTATGTGACCTATAATCCAGAGAAAAAAGAGGCAAAAGAAGTAGACCCATATATGGCACAGAGGTTGGAATTAACATACATGGACTTTAAAACAGCTGTAATAAATATGTTAATGGACAACATGTGTAAATGAATGCAGAATTTCAGCAGAAAAATGGAAAATATAAAAAAGAACCGAATGGAAATGATATAACCAAAATATACTATATCAGAACTGATTTTAAGAATTGAATTGATAGACATCAGAAAAGGATCAGTGAATGTGAAGACTGGTTAATAGAGATTATCCAAGCTCAAAACAAAGAGAAAATAAGATGAAAAACTGAAAAGAACAACTGAGAACATAGGGACAATATCAATGGTTTAATATAGTAAGAGTCTTAGAAAGAGAGGAGCTAATGGGGCAGAAGAAATATTTGAAGCAATATTGACCATGAATTTCCCAAATTGATTAAATATATCAACCCACAGATCCAAGAATCTCAGTGAACTCCAAGCAAGATAAATTCAAAATAAACTACTGGCAAATCACAGTTAACTTCTGAAAAACAATGAAAAAAATCTTAAAATTAACCAGAAGAAAAGGACACAATACTTCAAGAATAATGACATATTTCTCGCCAGAAATAAGCAAGACCAGAAGACACAGGGATGACCTATTTAAAATGATAAATGATTTAAAAAATGTCATCTAAAATTCTGTTTTGTGAAAATATCTTTAAAAACTGAAGGTAAAATAAAAATTTTTTCAACAGATAAAAGCTGAGAGAATTTGCCTCCAGCAGAACTCCATTATAAAAATTAAAGGAAGTTTCTCAGCCTGAAGGAAATGATACCTTGGAAGCCTGGATAGGCAGTACTGAATGAAAAAACACCAAAAGAAGAAAGGAAATTAGGAAGAGGAACAAAGAATACATGAGACAAATAGGAAAAAAAATGCTAAGATGGTGTCTTAAATCCTACCATATCAATAATGGCATTAAACACAAATGGAGGGAGCAGATGTGGCTCAAGCTGTTGAGCGCCCACCTCCCACATGGGAGGTCCAGGTTCAGTTCCCTGTGCCTCCTGAAAAAACAAAAAAGCAAACAACAAGCAAAACAAACAACAAAACCAACTCAGGGGAGCCGATGTGGCTCAGTGGTTGAGTGCCGGCTTCCCACATACAAGGTCCTGTGTTCATTTCCCGGTACCAAAAAAAAGCAAATAGACTAAACAGTCTATACAAAAGGCAAATAATCTCAGGTTAAATAAAAAAAGCAAGATCCAACTACCTGCTGTTTACATAAGAAAAACTTTATTAAAAAACAGGTTGATAGTGGGTGGGCAAAAATATACCATTCAAACATTAAACATAAGAAAGCTGGTGCAGTTCTATTAATATCAGAAAAATAGACTTCAGAACAAGTAGTTCTACCAGAGATAAAAGGGATATTTGATAAAAATGAAAGGTCAAACTTCTCAGGAAGACATAACAATCCTAAATATGTCTACATCTAATGACAGAGGTTAAAAATTCTCAAAGCACAATTGACAGAACTAGAGGGAGAAATAGAAAACTGTGCAGTATACAGATTATTGAAAATTCTTACGTCTCTTTGCACTCCCAACTCCCATGTGCATGTATACATACACTCTATACTAACAAAAATAGTCTCCGATGGGAAGTGTGGTGGGGAGATCTCTGGGACCTTTGCAGGCAGGACGATGTTTCTAGGGCTGTAGGACAAGAAGGAGCCGTGGCCCAGGACATAAACAATAAATCCTTTACTGCAGATCTACCTGTCAGCCAGCAACCCTGGAAGAGAAAACAAGTGTGTAAAGATGTGGACACTTCAGGCCTCCCAGCTGCCAGTTGTGGCCAGTCGTCTCATACATAAGAATCTCTCATTTCCCCCAGGAACAATGATTTATTGGTGTGCCATGATGTGGAAAATGTAGGGAAGCCCTGTTTTTTCATCCATTTTCCCTATCCCTGGACTCCCTCCCACTGCTCATCTGTTCTTGTTGCCAGGTCTGGCATGTGATCTGAGGGGAACATTCCACAGGGCTCCTTGTGTTTGGTTGGGGCCAGTAGGGCCCAGACCACCTGGGACTCTTCTGTGGCAGTCCCTGGTGCGATGGAGGATCTAGCGATGGTTGCGAAGCTTTACCTCAGGCCTTCCTGGAAATGCTGTGTAGGGCTGAGGGCCCTGCCTGAAGGTGTGAGTCCGGGTCTGGGCCTCCACGGTGCTACCTGGGAGATGGTGGTGTGGACACTTGTAGTTGGCTTTCTTCTAGTCAAAGCCCTCTTTATAATGTAGGGAGAAAGAGCTCTGCATAACCTTTTCTGTCTTAAAGAAAAAAGTAAAATTTCTGAGCTCAGGATTATTAAGAGAGATTATGATAGGCTGGAGTCCTTTTTGGTGGAGGTTAGCCTGGAGGCCAAGTTACCAGAAGTGCTGAGCCTGGAGACAAAAAAAATAAAAATAAAAATAAAAATGGAAAGGTCCTTCTTGAGGTAAAAATAGACACATCTGTAAAAGAACTGAGGGAAAAGAACTCTAAGCATCCTGGATGAGAGTTGGTGAGGGCTCAGCTCACAAGAAGGACACGATCACTAGAAGATGAATCAGAAGCCATTTGATCCCAAGTGACTGAAGCCCAAAGAGCCTTAAAGTTATGTTAGAAGAGCAAAGAACTAATGGATACCATTATAGAAGGTTTTGGATGAACACGCCCATTTTCAGGAAAGCATGAAACCACTTTCATAAGGAGCTGAAGGATAGAAAGAGTGAGAAACAATGAATAGAAAAAAAAATTGAGTACTCTAAAGCAGCAGCTCTCAAGCCTTTTGGTCTCAGGAACACTTCGCATTCTTAAAAATTATTGAGGACACCAAAGAGCTTTGGTTAATGTAGGTTATATTTATTGGCATTTACTGTATTAGAAATTAAAATGCTGAAAAAGTCAAGGATGGCTATTTGTTAATGATTATATTTATTAATATTTATCAATTATATTATTATTATTTATTAGTTGTTACAAATCTAGTACATCTTAAAATAAAAAACACATTTAATGAAACAAGTGATGCCATTTTTCAAAACAACCAAAAATTAGAAGAGTGCCATTGTTTTGCAGATTTGCAAATTTATTTCATGTCTGGCTTAAAAGCATTTAGCTGAGTTCTCATATCTGCCTCTGCATTCAATATGTTGCAGTATGTTGTTTTAGTTGAAGTAGATGAAGAAAAACCTATCTCACACAAATAAGAAGTTGAAAAAAGGAGGAGTATGCTAACAGTCTATTCAGATAATTGTGGGAATTCTTCTTTTACTAAACTAAAACTTGACAATTGTTTTTTAAAGGGTGGTTGCAAGGTGTATCATAGAAATTTCCATACTCTGTTGCATTAAAATTCATTGGTCTATCCTATACTTGGAATGGATATTTTGCCATGGCAATTTGAAGCTGGGTGGACCCCAGAAGATCATGTCCTTAGAGCTAATCCATTCCTGAGTATGTAAACCTACTATAGATGGGACCTTTTGATTAGATCACTTGAGTAAGGCATGACCCGGGGTGGGTCTTAATCCTTTTACTGGAGTCCTTTATAAACAGAGGAATAAAAACCTCAGACACAGACAAATGTGGCAGAGACAGAGAAACCCCAAGAGACTGAAAGAGAGGTTCTCAAGGCCAGAGGCTGGAATCAGCAGAGCACAGAGACACATAACCCAAGAGGCTGAAAGAGATGAGGCCCAGAGGAGACAGGAGAGATGCCATATGCCTGGCCACCCACAGCTGAGCGTGGGGAGAAAGTAAGCCTGGAGAAGAAGGCAGAGACCTACAGAACCATTGTGCCTGCCATGTGCCTCATCACCCACAGCTGCAACTTGGTGACAACATCTCTTGAGGATACCTTGATTTGGACACTTCCATAGCCTCAGAACAGTAAGTCTTTAACCTAATAAATTCCCATTATAAAAGCCAACCCATTTCTGGTATATTTCTCCCAGCAGCTTTTAGCAAACTAAAACATTTGCCTGTGCATGATTTTACAGCATCATGTATTGGCCACTTGAAAAAATATTGGTTTATTAACGATTCAAATCTTCCATGTGTTGACACATTTCATTATGTAATATCAAAATATTATATTTGTTAATAACACCACCAATCTCAGCAGGAAAGTCTTTAAGTATTGGGAATCTGTCAAGCTCATGGTAACAGATACAATTTTTCCAAAATTCTATTATTCACTTGAAAGCGTGAGTTTTATTGTTGGCAACAAATACTGTCAGTTGTTTTCCTTGAAATGACAGGCTTGTTGAATTTATTTTCAAGAAAATATCTGTGAAATATCCAAATCTGAAGAGTCTGCCTGTCAGTTGTTCTTTCAAGTGAAAATAGTGCTCCATGAAAAAAGTGGCTAGTTCAGCTTGCAACTCAATCAACTCTATTCACGCTTTTTCTCCAGACAACCATTGTACTGTAGCATGAAGCATGTGTTTTATGTGTATTTACAATTTGTCAATCTGTTGCAGCAGAAACAAGACTTAGACAATGAGAAAGCCCAAACGGCACTCGGAGAGGCAGAGGAACAAAGTTTTATTACACGCATGCCTAGAGGAGAATTCAGTCTCCAAATTCTGAGGCCCCAACATCACCTTTCATGGGGTTATATAGGTTCTTGTTCATTGGCTAGTGGGTTGCTGGGCAAGCGGGCAAATTCCTTAAGCAAGTGGGCAGGCGGGGTTTACAAAAGCCAAAAAAAAAAAGCAAGTTTAGCTTATTTTCCTAAAACAGAGGACCTTGGGTGGACGAGGAGGAGAGGAGCCAGGGAGCCATGTATCTTTCTGAAGCCGTGTGTTTCAGGGAAAAGGGCTGAGGAGCCGTTTATCCTCCTGAAGCTGTGGGTGTCAGTTAAGGGGTGGGGGCATCAGGGCTGCAGTATCTTTTTTATTATTCTCCCCCGTTTGATGCCCTTATAATTTCCAGAGGGCATCATCTGTACTTGGTGGCTTACACTTTCTGAAGGCTAGAATTTTGGTAGTAGTCATGCGAGTTACAGTTGTTTCAATGAACCTGATGAGTGCATTTATTATGCACTGGCTGAAGGCGGCTGCTATGAATAAGATAATCAAGGGTCCAGCCAGAGGCAGAAGTCGAGAGGCCCACTGTCTGAGTTTCCAGCCCCAGAATTCATTTAAGTGACCTTTCCTCTTTTGGGGATTTGATCCCTAAGTTCTTTTACTTTGGTAGTGACTATCTCTGACTGGTTAACATAGCAGCAGCACTCTTCCCCTAGGAAAATACACGTTTCCCTCTTTTTGGCAGTTAGCAAGTTAAGGGCTTTTTTTATTTTGTAGGGCTACTCCGGCTAGTGAGTTAATCTGGTTTTGGAGGGAAACCAAAGAATCTGCCACTTGCTTTATGTCTTTATTTAGTTCTCGGGAAAGCTTATAATAGAACCCAACAGAGGAGCTCAGACCTCCCAGCCCTGTTCCTATCCCCACGGCCACTCCTGCCCCTATGAGGATGGAGGTGAGTAAGGCCCTTTTGGCCCTTTTCGGATGGGTGCTTAGTGCCAACTCCAGTTCTGTCTCGTTGTAGATTGACATTTCAGGTGTTAAAAACACCAGAACGCAACTTCCTGCCCAGTTGGCCTCTAAGCACCTATATGCAGTACTTCCACATAGGTAAAACAGTCCCCAGGGGGTGCACTGAGTCTGACTGGTTAACAAGGCTCGGTAGGAAGTGCACAAAGTCTCAGGGATGTCTTCACTGGGCTTTGACCCTGGTGCGGGGCTGCCTCTAAGACGGGTTAGATTACTCTCTGCGACGTGTAGGCGGACGTCGAGGGTTACAGGGCCAATAGGGGCAGTCCAATTAGCAGACTCCGTCAGGGTTTGATTTAAGTTCCAGTCGGGAGGGGCCGGGGTGCCCGAGTAGGTTTTCTTTCCCAGGGACAGGCACAACCAACAGTAGCTGGTCCAGGGGTTGATACCATGGAGGAGAACATAGGTGGTGTTAACCACCGCCTCACCTGTTGTTGAACGGGGGCTGTGAACTGCGTGAGCTGATAAAGTTCTGTTCAATTTGGTGGCTTATACCTTGGGGCCCTCGGCTAGTCGGGCGAGACTGGCTCGGACTTGTTTTAAGCTTTTTTTTCGGGTTATATCTTGTACCCTGCCCCCATCTGACATGCCTGCATGTGTATAATAAGTCCAACAACTGACCTCCCCTGGAGTGCCGTAAGTTCTGCAGCTACTTTCAAATTTCAGTCTGGCCATTCAGAACTTTTGCCCCCTTTCCTCATAAACTGAGGCTTCGGATAACCTGTAACATTCTGCCGGCATATAGGTACGGTAGATAAAGGAAGAGGAGGGTTGGTATTTTCTTGCGAGCTATTTTAACTTATTTGTTGTTGAGAGGGGGGCGGATTTGTAACAACTGGAGCAGCACTGAGGACTGGCATCAGCCCTGAGGGAGAATAGGAAAAGCAACCCAAGGCACAGAAATATCCTGCAAGGCACAGGTATGTCACTGTGAGTAAAGCTCTGTTTACTATTGTTTAGTCTGCAGGGGCTACAGCAGCCAGTTTAATTCCATGCACCAGGGCGAACGGTCCAACCTGGAACAGGAACCACCAGGAGCAGGGATCCATTCAGCGGGTGGTAGATGAGGATGGTGTTTGGTGATTCCGGGCGACTCGAACTCTTAAGGGGTGGCCGGGTACGGGTTGGGCTGCCCAGCTGTCCGTTTTTTGTTGGGGTGTGCTTTCTTGACCTGGGACTGGTGGATCCAAGGGAGGATGCCTGCAACTTTAAGAGCAGTGGGAGTTACAAGGATCACAGTATGTGAACCTGTTTTCCGCGGCTCCTTTTGGGACGAAA
>JAQZBX010101478.1:0-11246 GCA_029593785.1 Cabassous unicinctus
CTACCCTCTTCTCTACATTCTTTCTCTAGGTGATCACATTGAATCTCATGGCTTTAAATTCCACTGATATGCCACTGACTCCCAAATCTTTTGTCTTCAACCCTGACCTCTTTCCTCAAAACATCTCTTTGAGTAGGTCTTCTGACAGCCATTTTGCAGCCAAAGCTGAAAGAGGATCAGTTAGCGTGTTCAAGTCCAAACCTTGAGCTCCTTCCACAACACACTCTCTGCTCCTTTCTGTTGTGGAAAGGCTCATTTTACAAACCCAGTCACCATCCTAAGAGAGGAACACACGTTTATCCCCAAATGTCTCAGTACATCCAGTCTCAGAAGCCATCCTTCAGGACATTCCAAAACATTACTTCACATTTGTACAGCACCCAATGGTTTCCAAAATATTTCCAAAGCACCAAATCTAATCTACACCATATTATCTATATTTTCTTTCGTTAAACACACACAACTCAGAGAAGTCAGATGATATACCCAGATTGTGCAATCAATAAATGTCAAAACCAGAACAGACAACCAAATGCTGGGACTTTTATCAGCACAATACCAACACCGTAGAATAAGTTCTTTCAGCTGAGATGAAAATAGCGTTGTTCTAACAATCTGCCAACATGACCTGTTTCAGCACCTAAGTATGTGACAGAAATACACATAGCTGAGCCCATAAATGATTACAGGGGCTTTCAAACAGGCATGTCCAAAACTGGCCACTTGTTGGTTTTAAAGGAACCTTCTGGAAAGAGACACCAATGATATAAAGGAAAAATAACTGCACCTAGATAACTCTCCAAAGAAAGTTTTTAAAAGGCAAAACTTCCTCTTAAAATAGTTTCTTTGTACATATCTGTTAGACAAAGCAGTTACGTGGGATGGCAGGGGCTAAGGATGGAAAAAGAAAAACATATACAGTAAGTCTAAAGATTGTGTAGTTCTGGGAGCCCTTTACTTAGGTTAACTTAGGGAAGTTTCCTGTAAAGTCCAATATACTAGGGCTCTAATTCTGCTCCCACTAATTAGTGGTGCCACCTTACAACCCTATTGCATAAGAATCACCTGGTGACCCTGTTAAAACACAGCCTGCTGGGCCCCACCCCCAGAGATTCTGATTCTATAGGTCTGAGTTGGGGTCCTGAATTTGCCTTTGTAACAAGTTCTCAGTAATGCTGATGCTGCTTGCCTGAGGATTACACATTGAGGTCTGCTACAACATATCCAAGTCTTTATTTTCTCATCTATACAATGGAAATCCTAAAATCTACCCTGCAAAGTTTTTGTGAGGATTAAACAAGAACATATAAATGAAGTAAACGCTAAAGAAAGGCAGGTGGTTGTTTTTATTGAAGTTGATAGCACCCAGATGTTTCATGCAAAGGGGAATGGGATACAGGTTGAGTCTGTTTCTTTGAAAATCTACCACCCCATGTCCAATAAACTCAGTTTAATGGCTCTGGTGAAAGACAGACTCTTTTATCCTGGTTTTTCCCACTGAGATGGGAGAGTAAGCTAATTCTTATGTGCTTTAAACACTGATGTTTTATTAATGTTGCTGCTGGTTGCTTCTAAAGATTTTAATTGTATATTTTATTGTACTTGTTCTCCCAGAGCTTCATAAGCAAAGCTCTCCATTGAAAAAAACTAATACATTATGAAAGATGTTGCCAAGATTCTGATTCATATTAGAGTCAGGAGAGCTTGCCCAAGTTCTATCATTATCAAGATCACAAGTGACCTGCAACCAATACGTGTTTTTCTCTATCACCATCAACAAAAAGGGTAATTCATTAAAATGAAAAACACAAGCGTTCTTGCTAAGCCACAGATTACGTCACATAACATGTTAAAAAAAAAAAAAATCTGTTTCTTACCTTGTGCTAAATGATGCATTTTTAAAAATATTTTTATTAGAGAAGTTGTGAATTTACAAAATAATGCAAATGTGCAGAATTCCCATATAATAACCCTCTCTTCTAACACATTACATTGTTGTGGAACATTTGTTGTTATACATTATTTTTAATACACAGTGTTTGTCTGTCTGCATGTGTCTCTCTCTCCTGTGTCCCCCCCCCATTCTTCCACTAAAACACTACTAATTCCTGGTCTTCAATAATAAAAATATTATAATAATATTTATATATTATTTTCTAATACGTGTTGTTTCCATTCCCTATTCTGACAAAACAGGGTAAAAGAAAGCACATGAAAGACTGCTGGAGGTCTCAAGCCTCCAGGTATATTATAAATAAAGTCAAAGTATTTTGGAACTTCAGAAAAAAAAAAAGGCCCAGAAGCAACAACACCCCCCCCCAAGGAAAGAGTATTTTTCATATGAAGCTGCACTTATCTGACAATTATTACAAAATTTGTACAAAAATACTTAGATACAGAAAAAAACAATTATTAAAATAACTTAGTTTAAGAGAAAAAGTTATTGTTCTAAATCATATAATGTTTTAGAAGACACAAGACAGAACAGATTCAAATGCTACTGAGCACGTAAAAAAAAAATTAAGGTATCCAGGAGCACTGGAAAAAACATGACCACCCTACACACACACACACACACACACACACACACACACACAAAACAGCAGAAATGTTCACAGAGTAAGTTCAACAATTGTATAGTTGCTTCTCCCAATTAAGAAAAAAAAAATGCAGCTCTCAGCTTTTAGTGATGGCAAGGCAATCAAAAACTTCAAATCCATCCACCATTCTTCTGCCTGTCAAGTTTGCCAGGAGAAGTCCTCAAGGAAAAGTACTTTTTAATACCTAGTTTTAAAATCTGGCATGGCCATTATAAACTAATCCAAAGTCTGGTCACTAAATAGAGATAGTGAGCCCTCTTTGGCACATAACAAATATATATATTAATGAAAGAGGAGACACAACTCCAAGCTATACTGTTTAGCACAGCCATTTCCAACTGCTCTGAATTACTTGGGGTGGGGGATGAAGGGTAGGCAGGCATTCTTTGGACTTTTCTCAAAGAGGCCCAGTGAGAGCAGCCAAAACAGAAACTGGCTGAATTAAGTCATCTTAAATAATTGCCAGAAATGAACACAGGCCAATACCAAGTTTCCTACACTCATTAAAAAAAAAAAAAAAAAGTAAAATGCTGAGTTTATGTGGGGAATTCAGCAGTCACAGCCAAACAAGGTCAGAAGATGCTCACCCCCATACCCTTTAGGAATTAATGGAGCCAGCACACTGATGGCTGCCGAAAGGCAGTGAGGAGCTATTCCGGACCACAGTCGAAGAAGTGGCCCTCAGAGCTTTGCCTTGATACAGCACATGATTTGTATCAGGACTGCTGGCTGAAAATCTGGTCACCCAAAATAAAGCCAGATAAGTTCTCTGACTCTTCTCACAAGTTCCAAGAGTACCTCCTTCAATTTAAAATCCAGTAGGTTGTGCTTGATGAATGAAGTTAGGGAGGTGCAGTACCTGAGAAAGCAAACAGCCTAGGAGATACATACTTGGCCAAAAACCAGGGGTGTGGTGCAAGTCATTTCAGCCCTTTGCTTCTCATGTTTCTTCTCAATAAAATGAGGATGTTGTACTGAGTGATCTCTACAATCGCCTCCTAATCTCATGCACCATCAGGGTAACTGAATTACTGGATAGAGGAAATTTATTTAGGTCATTCCCTGAGCCTAAGAGCCTCTGAGAAGTACTTGGGAAAAATTGATTTCATTTTTTTGCAGAAAATTATTTTCCTCCTAGTTTAATAGTGCATGCTAATAATTAAAAATGCATTTGGAAGTTTCTAAGTAAGCAAGATGTATGCTTTGAAATGAATAAGAAAGGCAGTAAAGAAGGAAAAGCAATAAAACATCTTGAAATTTCAAGAAGATCAAAATTTTTAAAAATATCAATAACATGAAAAAAAATCCACCAGGTACATAGAACTTTCACTACATTAATAAAATGCAAATTTGGCTGATTATATAGGTTTTCATGAAGAAAAGTGCACACAGGAGGATGTTGAACTTAGCATTTCATGCTCCCCAAGTATTTTCAAATCTGTTTCTCGCTTTGCAATTATTCCTCCTGACTGCACTCTCTACAAGAGAAAAGAGATTCTGAGAGTGCATTTGCACACCTCTGATTTTGCTCTTCCTAATCTTCCTTTCTACTTTTATTTACCTGAATCCCATCTTTTTTCAGGACACATTTCAAATCCCGCTTTCATATGCCCTTCTAGACTCCCGAAATCTCCAGTGTTCTCAATGCAGTTTTAGTCAGTTCTATTCGTTCATTTGGCAATTAATCATGTCCAGCCTTGTGCATTTCTTCATAAGATTAAACTTACTTATCTATGTTAACTCTCTATTTTCTCAGTCCTACTAGATGAATCACAACAGCAAGAGTTTTTACATCTCCACTTGGTTTTATCTGTGTGTGCCACACCAATTTTTGCTATGAGATGCTATTTCACCCTGCACAAAAAGACAGTATGCAAATGATGTCTCAGGTATTCCAGTCTTACTAAGATACAATGTTACAGCCCCTCTAGAAGCAAGTAAATAATTTGCCATTCACTCACACATTTGTTCTCTGAATAATCATTCTGAGTAATCCAAACTGGAAAAGTAAGGCATACTGCCTTTAAAATAATACACTGAGATCTGAGGTACAAGGGGTCCATTTGGGGTCTGTTCTTCATGGCTATGCAGCTCAAATCAAAAGCAACTCGATATATTGGGAGGAGGTAAGACAAGGAAATAGAATGTCTGGAAGGAAACCTGGTAATGGATATAACTAATTTTACCTAAGAAAAGCATAAAAATAGCTGAGTGAGGAGGGGTGGCAGCCTCTGATAATTAAGCCCCACTAACTCTTTTCCTCCTTTCAGATTTCCTCAGTCTCCAGTTTCCCTATAGAATGGGGGAGGGGTGAGAAGGACCACAGCTCAGTTAAAGGAAATGTCTATTTCCATCCTAACTTGGCTTTTCAATGTTAGCAGCAGTTCTGTAGTGGACATGGATCAGCTCCACTTGCAACTTGGCATTCAGATATAATTATTGTCCTTTAAGAGGCTTATAACGTATTGAAGAATATTATCTTGATTACCTGTGGGTAGTAAATGTCATCATGCTGATTTTCAAATGAAGAGGCTGAGGTCCAGGAAGGCTAAATAAAGTTCCAAAACCCTTCTGTGGAAGAACTCAGGAATTGGAATCATTTGGAATCCTTTGGTGCCTTTTCAATGAAATATAAAGATGTCAAAACCAAATCATTGAATGGGAGGCTGGTATGATGATATCATGTTTGTTTTGTAAGTTCACAACTTTTACTATACACTTATTATGTATGTTCATGTATGAATGATATAATTCAATAAAAATTTTTGAATGAAGTTTTTAAAAAAAACCAAATTATTAACAAACAAGATCATTCCCCATAGTAAATGTTAACTTTGTTATGTTAAGTTACAATAAATAACCACTTAAATGATCTCTAACCTATTGGTTTAATAATAATTTATTCAAAGACAGCAATATTTTCCCCTAAAATCAGGAACTCTACATGGATGACATCATGTGGTACACAGCATTAACAATATGATCTCATTATTTCTGTACAGGCTATAAATAGATTAAACTAAAAATTTTTAAATCCTCTGTCATAATGTCATCATCAGCATCATCCCGGTTCTCCATTTCTTTACCCAACCACCAAAGAGGAAAAACAAATCTCCTTTTCCTTGTTATATAAGCCTTGCAAAGGCGCTCAAACCAGTAGGAATACAGCAAGTATATTCAAATAAAGTCTCCCTCCAAAGCAATACTCAGGCTTAGGTGGGGAAGTAGATGGGGAAGGCGTACTGCTTCCCAGGCACATTTAAAGCTGAAATCTAGTCCCATATTCAGGGCAGCTGCAGATTGTTCCAAAGCCTTGGCTAACCTCCTACTTCCGGCCCTGTCTTTCCTCCCCCCACCCCACCCCCTTTCTCTGTTTCCAAACGTCTAACTCCCTCTCACACATCCTCTCCACCACTACCTAATGGGTGATGTCGCTTTGACTATATTACTGGAAGATCTTAGGATGAGAGGGCCGCAGTTACCATCCTATCACCACCAAACCCCTGACCACAATTACTAATTTGAAGAGACAGACTCTAAACAGAAAACTAACAGTGTTGTAAATTATATTTTTTAAAAAGACCAGAAAGATCTAAGATGTCAGTGAGAAAAGAAGCCTGGAAAGAGGGCAGCATAAAGAATGAAAATCAGAAAAGAATCAGGGTTATCCTTCTGAAACAAGAAAACATTCGTAACATCTATAATGTTAATTGTTACAAATCACAAACCAATAGTTTCATTATCATCTGTTAACACATGAAATAAAATTTCCAATTGGCCTAACAAGTGTCTATGACCCAGCTTCTTGGTGAGCCTTCATTTTCATTCAGTCAATATAAGTATTTGTAGAATGCCTACACTATGCTAAGCAACCCTTGCTTTCCTGCACACAAAAAAAGTCACACACACCTCTTGAGACACGAGGCTGTTCTTTCCAAGTCAGTCTTGCTGTCTACATGCTCAACAGCATATACTGGTGAATGGCTAAGGCTTAAAACATTTTCTTGCCTCATAAAGTTAAATGAAAACCCTGGGACAGAACCAACTGGCAATCTAGCCAAGGC
The DNA here is from genome assembly GCA_029593785.1 of Cabassous unicinctus. Taxonomy (NCBI): domain Eukaryota; kingdom Metazoa; phylum Chordata; class Mammalia; order Cingulata; family Chlamyphoridae; genus Cabassous; species Cabassous unicinctus. The sequence goes on from JAQZBX010101478.1 coordinate 6,665, forward strand.
ATGGACTTCGTCACAGAAAGGACAAATGTTTTTATCTAAAGCAAAATTTTTCTTGTGAGAAATTATAATGATGATAACAACAACAACAACAACAATGTCCAAAAACAGGTGCAAACAGAGCTCTGGGTTTGGAATATATGACTTCTTAAGAAAAAAGCAAAAAGTGAAAAGCGTCACACTGAAAACAATTACATTCTAGTATTTGGGGAATATTTTCAATTTCCTCGACTTCTATACTATTTTTCTACTGCAATGTCTGAGCCTGAAATTGAAACCTTTTGACTCAGCTTCTAAAGCCCACCCCCCTAGTCCCAGGCTGCCTTTCATACCTCACAGCCCCGGGAATCAGCCACAGTTGCACACAGCTTCCTGCAGTCTCCCTGTCCAAGTCCTACTTTCATCTCAAGTCCCAATGCCATCCTTCTGTGGAATGTTTCCAGATCCTTCCACCAGAACCCCCTCCATGTCTCTCCCTCCCCAGACTCCTAATGTAAATTATTTATATCTCTCATAACACCATCATCTCTGATTTGATTTCTGGGTGCATGTCAATTTCTACCACCAAAATGTGTTATTTTACAGCAGCAAAGATGTATTCATGGTGCCTGCATCTCTATAAGTGTTCAGTAAATTTGTGTAAAATCTAGATTATTTCCTATTTAAAAATTATGCTGTGAAACTTTCAATATTCTATAGGTGCTTCGTAGCTATCATTGTTTTAAGCTTAGCAAAATTGGCTAAAAGGTTCTTTCCATTGCATTTGCATTCAATATTGTCACCTGGAAAACAAAAATTTCAAGATGCCAGCTCTTAATTTGTTTAACATCACTGTTTTGCATTTTTAATAAAATCATTGGTTTTTTTTCCCTTGTCACCATCACCATGGCAACAAAATTTACACCTACTTTTTGCATATTAGCTGCTCCAGAAAAGCTCAGAAGGACAAGAATGTTGATTGGCTTCCCAAATATAGCTCTAAAAAGATCTCCATTTTCTTCTCACTCCTAAATTCCTTGGTGACAATAAAAAGCAGGAAGATTTCTCTTTTCCATACTGCCTTATCCATTAGGAGTTATTTCCAGAGTAGAAATAGCAATATGGCCTATAAAAGTCATTACATTTGGCTAAGGCACTGAAAATAACCCAGGTCTCACGGCATGGTTCAGAGAAAAAGACTATTAATATAATCCTATTGAAAAATGTAGCTGTAACCATTCTTTACACTTGGGATGCTTTCAGGATTTAAACAGCTAAGAGCAAGGATCAAAAACTAAATTTAAAACACTCCACTGAAAATCAAATTAAACCAAAAACTATAAATTAAAACTGTTTCTAAGCAACAATCTAAACAGTCAAAACTTAGTGAAAACATTTTCAAAAATAGCCTACTGCTTTGGAGGCTTCACTGGCTCATTATTGCCAAATGTATATATGAAAATGCATAATATGTAAATAAATTTTAAATGAACCTAAATCACTAAAATGCAAAAGAAGAATTGTTCACTGAAATATCCAAACTAATCTTTTAAGAACTCAGTGGCCAAGAACCAAAGACGCAGAAAAATGCCTTTGATTTTTAATTGTTAGATAAAGAGCAGTTTAATGGCAAATATCATTACCTTACCTAGCTTTCTTTTCATTTAAAAATCAATCTATAGGTCATCAGCTGGCTGATATGAGAAGACCATAACTTACAAAAGCAAAACTATTTGGAAAATTGGAATAAACTGTCCAGTGTACTGCATAGGAAGCCATCACCTATTTTTTTTTAAACGTCAAAAGCTCTAAAAAGCTATTAGATTAAGAATCTTTATTGCATCTTGGAAACCTAAAAGATTCTATGAAAATAACAAAGAAGATTCACTTTCACATATTTTCCAAGGCTATTCATGTTAAGGAGGGTGAAATTATCAAATCTCCGACTATCAGCAGTGAAAATCAGATTGCTGAAAATTGTAAACTGCGGAGAGGGAGGATAACTGACCTTAACACAGAAATCTGCCTGGTGACCAAGGTTCTGTTTACAATCTAACCAAATAAAACTATACATCAGCTCCAGACCATAAGTCAGATGTTTGTGTTTTGGATTAATTGTCAGGAGGTGATTAAAATACTGACGGCAGTAGAAAGAAGCCCATTTTAAGTAGAATAAACATACAAATTCAACCTTCCTGGGGAACAAGAAACACATATACTGAGACCTCTTTCTTCTCCCTCGCATGCCCTCCCCTTACCATCTCTTGGGGATGACGGCACCCAATCATTTCAATTTGCAGAGGGGCACTGATTCACTGCATCACTGGTGGGCAGGTTTCATCTGAAATCTTAAGAAACTTCTCTTTTTCCATGTATGGGACGAAAAATCAATTTTCCTAAAAGTTTCAAATAAAAACTTGCCTGCTTCCCAAAAGTCCTCCTCCTCCTCCGTTTTTTTTTTTTTTTTTTTTTGTTGTTGTTGTTGTTGTTTGTTTTGTTCTTTTTTCTCACCCTCTCTGTTTCTCTTTACCTTTACAGGCTCAGCTCCTCTCACCCCCAAGTACCTTGCTCCACATCGGTCCTCTCCCTCAACGGAGCGCCCTGCCTCTTAACAGAGGCAGGAGGAAGTTAAAGCAGCCCGGGATGTTTACGGCAGACCGAATCCCTCGCGGTCAGTGCACCGTCTCCGCTCAGGTGGTAAGAGGCGGCGCGGCTGCGCTGGGTTCACTCCTTCCCACCCCGCAGTCTTCCGCGGGAGCAGCCGGATCCGGCCAAGACTGGGAGGCGCTCCCAGAGCTGCCTTTCTTTGCAGGTTCTGCAGCTCCTGCGAAACTGCTTCCCAAATCCTGACATTTTTTCCACCCAGGACGTGGGTCCAGCCCTCCCCCAAGCAAGGGGTGGAAAGCACTACCGAGTCCCCGTGCAAGGGGATGATCAGGGGGTGGAAGTGAGGACCAGCGATGGACGGAAGCGCACTGGGCTTCTAGACCCCAGCGACAGAGAACAACGTTAATATCAGGTTTTGATCCTCCATCTCGCCCCGGCATCGTCTCGGGAAACATGACGGCCCCCTCGTGATGGGGCAGCTGGCAGCGAGGACCCAAACTGCCGCCACTCAGCTTAGCAGTGCCCACCGCTGGCACGAGACCTTCCACAAGAGGCCTCCCAAAGGCACAGACACACACAATGGGCATCCCCACACCTGCTCGCGAGGGTCCGCTGAGAGGTGCCAGGCACCCCGGAACACGCGCTCACAACCACGCGCGCGGCGAGGAGCGAACAATAGGAGGGTCCAATTCGCCGGGGAACACATCTCAGCCCTCGCCCCTGGCCAAACCCGACCGCAGCGGAGGGAGGAGGCGCAGGGGTCGAGAGCAGGGGCTGGAAGGACACAGGCAGACCCGAGAACCAGGTCTGCTTCCCTAAGCTTGGAAAGGGTAGGAGGGATCCCCGGCCCGGGGTGGCCGCCTGCGTCCCGGCCTCTGCCTGCGGAGGGGGCGCGCCCGAGGGACCCAGGCTTGCGGAGCGCTTCCGAGGAGCACAGCCCGGTCCCGGGGAGGTGCCCCCGGCCAGAGTCTACACCCTCCCCGCGCCCACCCCGGAACTCGGTTACCGCCACCGCCGCCTCCGCCGTGGCCCCCACGTCCTCCGGGGCGCGGGAGAAGTTGGGCTCGCAGCTCGCGCCGTCCGTCGCCATCTTCCTGCTTTAGCGGATCCGAATGCGAGCTCGGAGCCGCGGCTCTGGTTCAGCCCTCTCGGCGCGGGCGGCGCTTAACCCGCTGCTGTCCAGGGACGCGGGCGCTGGGAGCAAGGCCCTCACCGCGCTCCCTCCCCTCGCCTCCGCCCCCGCCGCTTTAACCCGCTGTGCGCCGCAGCCGGCGCGCCCAGGTGCCCGCCCCCTGCTTGCGGTTCCCCGCCCTGCTTCCAGCAACCACTGGGCTCATCGAAGTATGAGAAACGGTCGCAATCCCTGACCGGGTTGAGGCCCTGCCCTCAGAAGAGGAAGATCCGAAAGCCATGGCATATAAGAAAGAGCCCAAGAGAGGTGATAACGCCGGGCTCCCACGAAGCCGGCGGTGCCGAGACCGGATTAAATGTCAGTCCTCCCAAATCTGAATTCTCTATAAAATCAAGGAATACCTTTCACTCCAGGCCCCTCTATCCCACCGCCAGGAATTACATAAGGCACCTTTTTTTCCCCCTTAAAATTCGTTTTCTCTGCAACACTGCGGCCAGAACATTTTTACACTCCTGGTGTATACCTGGCTTTGTTGTATTCTATCGTTCTCCCCCTTCTCCAAAAACCATCAACGTACTCACAGATCAAAATGTTGTGCCCTGCTATCTTTTATTATGTTGCACCCTAGGCCCTCAGCCTGTACGTTTCTATAAAATCTCCATTACAGAAAGGAGCAGGACCTTTTTTAGTCTTTGATCCCAAATCTGAGGCCTTTTCTGAAGGACTAACCAAAAAATGTTAAATGCCAATGCTTTTAAAGGGAAGGCCTTTGCTTTTTGGCTTTTTGTGAGAATTTTAAAGAACGCCCCCATCTCTCTCTCTCTCTCTCTCTCTCTCTCTCTCTCTCACACACACACACACACACAC
>JAQZBX010101479.1:0-11258 GCA_029593785.1 Cabassous unicinctus
GCTTTTTTTTTTTTTTATCATGTTTTGGTACCCCCCTCCCACACTAGAAGTTCCAGTTCAAAAAAGGTCCCATATATTTCCAATAACTCCAGAGGGAGGGCAAGACATACCAATTTTGGTTGAGAACAATTTGAGGGAATATAAACACTAAATTCAAACCAGTGAAAATCAAGATACTATTTTTAGTACTTGACACATGCAAGATTATATGCCCCATATGAATGTGTGGACATTGAGCTACCAAGATAAATAGGTAGATTTTTTTAAAAAATTGTTAAAACATTATTGGGAATCCACTGTATGAAAGGCATGAGATTTAAACTATAACTCTCATCCATCAAGGTATTTAAACTTTATTTGGGAAAACAATATAAAATCTGAAAATTTGAAAAACAAAAGTTTAAAATACCATTTGGGTTATATGTAGAGTAAATGCCACAAGGTAATTTAGCTCAGGTTTAAGGAAAAGTAGCTTTATTAATTTCATTAAAGTACAAGCTACTGAATATTTCTCCATCTTTTACAGTGCAATCTGATAGAGAAATCTAGGACTATAATGTGGATAGATCATCTACCTTTGCCTGGACATGGACAATCTGGTGAATAATTTCATGCTGATGTTGCATTTATATATGTAGTAAGAGCAGTAACTAAATTCTAAAAACTTTTTGTTTTAAATAATTTTTAGACTTAAAGAAGAGTTGTGAGATAGTACAGAGAATTCCCCCAGCTTCCCCTAATATTATTATCTTACATAGCCATGGTACAATTATCAAAACTAAGAAATTAACATTGGTACAATATTACTAAATATTACAGACTTTATTTGGATTTTCTCTGTTTTTCCGCTAAGGTCTTTTTTTCTGTTTGGAGATCCAATTAAAGATACCACATTGCATTTAATTGCCATGTCTTCTTAGTTCCCTTATCTGTGACAGTTCTTCAGTCTTCCCTTGTCTTTCATGGTCTTGACACATTTGAGGAATACTGGCCAGGTATTTTGTATAATGTTCCTCAATTTGGGTTTGTCTGTTTCCTCATGATTAGACTGGGGTTTTGGATTTTGGGGATGAAAGCCACAGAGGTAACATACCCTTCTCACCTGGTCCTACCGGGGAGTATATGATATCAATTTAACTTACTGCTAGTGACGCTAACCTTGATCCCTTGGTTAAGGTGGTATCCTCCAGGTTTCTCCACTGTGAATGTTACTATTTTCTCTTTCCCCAGCTATTCATTATAAATGCGAAGGGGAGTATCGATGAATTGGTGGAATATGTTAAAATGTCACAGTAATTAATACGTATTTTGGGGAAAATACTTAAGGCTATGCAAATATCCTCTTTCTCTACCATTTTTGCCATTCATTTGAGCATTCATCAGTGGATCTTGCCTGCAGTAATTATTTCTGTGATGTTCTAATGGTGGTTTTCTATTTCCCTCATTGCTCCTTCATTTATCATTTAGAATTATTCTTCAATCATTTATTTATATCAATATGGATTCGTAGATATTTATTTTGTTGCCCAAAACATTACAACTTTGGCCATTGGGGGCACTTTCAGGTTGGTTCTTGTGTTTTCAGATTTTTTTTTTTTTTTAAGTGCTCTCTTACTTTCTCGTACCACAAGATCCTCCAAGATCGTCTTTTATTTTCTCTGTCCCAGGCATAGAATCAGGCACTTCTCCAAGGACCCCTGGTTTCTTTTATTGGAGAACGGTATTTAGAAACCAAGTTCTGGACACTAAATGTGGTTGTTGCTACTGGGGCATCCCTGCTTCTAGGTCCCCTCAGTAAGCAGAGCTAGAAAATGTATGTGTGTATACTAACCCATGTAACCTCTGAATTTATTTCTGTATCTATCTTTGCATATGTATTAAAATCAATGAGTTTAGACTGATATTTTGGGCTCACACTCCGCACTGCAGGGTCTGTACATTGAGTTTTGAATTTGGACAATTGTATGTATTTTTGTTGTTGTTTCTAAAAGCTCAGTTTGGTTGATATGCAAGTCTGACACCTACTTTAAATGTACCATTTGTTGAACTTTCACACATCTATATAGTCACATGTAACTACTACCATAATCAAGATAGAGAACTTTTCCATCACCCCAAAAGATTCCCTTATGTCCTTTTCCAATAAATCCCCACCCCAACCGCAATCATTGATCTGACTTCTGTTACTGTAGATTAGATTTGTCTTTTGTACAGTTTCATAAAAATGGGAATTATACAGCGTGTATTCTTTTGCATCTGGCTTCTTTTGCTCAGCATACTGATATGAGATTCATCCATGCTTGTATGTATGAATATTTTTTTCCTTTTTATTGGTGAATAGTGTCCCATAGTATGGCTATACCACAATTTGTTTATACATTATCTTTCTGTGGATATATGGACTGTTCCCAGTTTGGAGCTATTATGAAAAAACCTTTTTCCTGAACATTTATGTGCAAGTTTTCATGTGAACATATGTTTCATTTCTCTTGGGTAAATACCTAGTGGTAGAATGACTGGATTGTATGGTATTCATTTGCCAAACTAGTTTCCAAAATAATTGTAGTATTTTACATTACTAACAGTGATTTATGAGAGCCCCAGTTGCTTCACATCCTCATCAACACTTGGTATTGTCAATCTTTTTAAGTCTATATGGTAACTTGTAGTTTTAATTTGCATTTCTCTGATGACTAATGTAGTTAAGTATCTTTTCATTTGCTTATTTAATTGCTTACTTTCTTTGGCTAGATGTCTATTCAGTTTTTTTTTACCCGTATTTTATTGCTTTGCTTGTCTTCTTCTTATGAGCTTTGAGAGTTCTTTATATATTCTGGATGCAAGTTTTTGTTAGATACATGTATTATAAATATTTTCCCCAATCTATGGCTTGCCTTTTCATTTTCTTAATGTTATCTTTGGAAGAGCGGAAAATTTCATTTTATAACTTTTTCTTTTATTATTTATGCTTTTTATGTCTTGCTTCAAGGCTGTAAAAACTATCTCCTAAATATTATTCTAGAAGTTTTATAGTTTCAGTTTTTACATTTAGGCTTTTTCTATTTTGAGTATTTTTGTGTATTGTATGAGGTGGGGCATTGGGGTTTTATGTTTTTTACATATGGCTATCCAATTGTTTCAGCACCATTTGTTGAAAAGTTGCCACATTAAAGTACCTGTGATGGTTAAGTTCATTTGTCAACTTGGCTAGGGTATGGTGTCCAGGTATTTGGTCAAGCCAGCACTGGCCTGATTGTTACTGTGGGGATATTTGTGGATTTAAATCGTCAGTTGATTGCATCTAGGGCTGACTACATCTACAATCAACAAAGGAGAGTGCCTTCAGCAATGAGAGATGTCTCATTCAGTCAGTTGGATGGCCTTAAAGGGAGAACTGATGATTTCAGCAGTCAGAAAGAAGAATTTCTCTCTCTCCTTCAGCCAGTCAGCTTCTCCTGGGGAATTCATTGAAATTTTCTTTGGAGTTCCCAGTGTGCAGCCTGCTTTGTGGATTTTTGGACTTGCCAATACCCACAGTTGCCTGAGCCAATTCCTAGAATAAGTGTCATAATATTATATAAATATATATAATATATATATCCTGTTGGTTCTGTTTCCCTGGAGAATCCTGACTAATGCATCTTTGTCAAATCAATTTACTACCATATATGTGTGGATTTATTTCTGGATTTTATATTCTGTTCCATTGCTCTATAAATATGTCTATCCCTGTGCTGATATTACATTGTTTTTCTTACTATCACTTAATAAGTATTGAATTCAGGTAGTGTAAACTTCCAACATGGCTCTTTTCTTTCAAAATTATCTTGGCTATTCTAGGTCCTCTGCATTTCCATATGAATTTTAGAATCAGCTTGTCAATTTCTACCAAAAAAAAACAAAAAACTGCTGGGATTTTTATTAGGATTGCCTTGAATCTGTAGACCAATGTGAGAATAATATCATATTAACAACATTGAGTCTTCTGATCTATGGCCATGGTATATTCTCCATTTGTTTGGTAGTTCTCAGTATACAGGTCTTGCACACAGTTCATTAAATTTTTTCTAAGTACTTTTGCATACTATTGTAAATGGTGTTTTACACTTCAATTTTCAGTTGTTCATTATATTAGTATTTATAAATATTATTGATTTAAAAAATAGGTGACCTTGTATCCTGCAACCTTGCTCACCTCACTTATTAGTTCGGGTAGCTACTTTGTAGATTCTTAAGATTTTCTATGTACACAATCGTGTTGCCTGAAAATACAGTTTTACTTCTTTTCCAATAAGCGTGCTTTTATATCTTCTTATCTTACTGCAGTGGCTAGGACCTCCAGTGAAACACTACATAGAAGTGGTGAGGGGAGCCATCTTTTCCAACCCAAATCGTGCTGTAACAAATTGGATAGCCATATGAAACAGAAAAAAAAAATAACTAACTAACTCTGTGTGAGCCCTGGGAAATTTTCAGCTTGCAGCTCCCTGGTAATTGTTCTTCCCCAGAAGTTCTTTGCTGATTCTTGAGTGTTCCACCTAATGCACGCACAGACAGGAATTCAGCCAAAGATTCAAGGGACCCCCCTATGCAGATATACAGAGCCTTTTCTCTGCAGAGCTCCCTTTTTTCCAATATTCTAGGCACCTCAGCCTCCCTAAACTCCAGTTTCTCTCTTCAACTGTATGAGACTGCCTCCCTGCAGAAAGCTGGGGTGATGGTTTGTTGCCCTTCTCTTAGTCCTGTGTTGCCTCTTGTCCAGTGTCTGAAAACACTTATTCCATATATCCCACCACCTACCCTTCCCAGATTTCTAGTTGTTAATAGAAGAAGGGAAAGTCCAGACTTTATTATTCCCTCATGTCAGAAAGCTGAAATCCTGGTCATTTTTTATAATCTCCTATTCCTTACTTATTTTGGGGCAGGGACTGGGTTCCACCTTGTATTTCTTTAAACATCTCATAGCTATTTAATAGTCTATATTTGATTATTCCAACATTTTTGTCCTTAGGGATCTAAATCTATAAGTTGTTTCTGTTACACACACACACACACACACACACAGCAACTAGTATTCATGTGTGTCTGGTAATTTTTGATTGTAACTTAACATTTTGTTGAACTTAATCTTTGGGCATCATGAGGGTCTCAATTGGAAATGCCCTCCTCCAGAGACAATATATGTTTGCTTGGCTGGGAACCAGAGAGGTACTTCAGACCTGGAACCATTTTGGCCCCTTTCAAGGGTCTCAGGCTTAATTTAGGAACATCAAGTTCAGCTCGCCTAACTTGCAAGGGATTCACTTTGGTGTTACTAATAAATGCACTTATACATTTAATTAAATGTCAACATCACCTTTGGGTTTCAGCTCCTTGTGAGTTTTTTCCTCCCTTGGACATTGCCTTAACATTTTGCAAGCTCAGAAATGTATAGAAAAATGCCTGTTGTAATTTATCCAGCATCTAGTCAGTAAGCGGGGGGACCTTTCAAGTATCCAGTTTGCCTTATTGTTGGAACCGAAAGTCATAATCATCCACTCTCCATCCACCCTTCATCCATCCATCCACCAATCTTTTCTTTCTTTGTTCCTTACTCCTTCCTTGTGGCTGTTCCCAGCCCCTTGCAAGATGCTTCGGAGGGCACAAGAGAAAGCCCTTCCCTTTCAGGAGTGAAATAGTTGAGGAAACATCTGTAACACGCTGACCCTCTTTAAGACGTGCCCCTTCCTCGCCCACCAGCCCTCCTTTCCAGCTCCGTATGCTTCATCCTGGAGGTGGGGTGGGGGCTCCCTGCTGGCTTCACCCCATAACCTGGATCTCGGTGGGCCCAGGGCCACTCTGGACCTAGAGCCCTGGTCTCACCCTATGCTCACAGCCCCCCTCCCCCCACCCCCCCACTCCCCCCGCCGCGCTTGCTTCCCTGCTGCGCCAGAAGCTGGGGGAGGGTATGGGGAAAGGGAGTAGGAGGACAGGGGTGGGGACACATCGGGGTGTTTGGGTCTTGAGGATAGAATCAGCAGGTGCAGCACGGGCCACAACGGCCCTGGCAACATATGCTCACAGTCCCTGGAACAAGCCTCGCTTGTTAAAAAAAGAAAAACAAAACAGCCCATCCTTCTCTGCGTGGAGTCCGTGCATCTTTGAAGCCGTGTAACAGCTCGAGGGTCCGGCGGCGGCTGACGTTTAGTGTGTTTGGTCAGGCTGGCTGCCAGCCGTGCCCTGTCTCGCGGCACCCCCACCCCTCCACCCCAGTGTCTGCCTGCAGTAAATCACCCACACGCTCTCTCTGAAGGGGAAGAGGTCTTGGGGCCTCCTGGGGCCTGGGCAGAAGGAGGGCTCCCTGCACAAACACCCTCTGCTTCTTCCCACCCACAGACAAGCGGCTGAAAAGGGTTTGGGGGGAGGTGGGACAGAGAGGGGGGCCCTCCGGGTGGTAAAAGGAAGAGATGCTGAGGCCTGCTCTGCCCAGAGGCCTCCAGAATAAGGTGGGAACTAAGGGCTGGCTTTCCTTTAAGGGGGCACTTTAATGACCCTGCAAACCTCCTAAGGTGCAGCTTCTGATTCAGGAGGGCGAGGGTGAGGTCTGAGATTCTGCATGCCTCACAAGCTCCCAGGTGGAGAGCGTGCCTACCTAAAAGGGTCACGGGGAAGGGAGCTGGATGAGGCTCACCACAGACTCACCTGGAGAGCTGTAGAATAGGCCTGGCCCCACCCCCGTCAATGGAATCTGAATCCCAGTACCTGGGACTGGGGCACCGAGTGTCGTCTTGGTTACTGTGCCCGGGTGGTTTGAATGTGCAGCCACGACTGAGACTGTGGAAAATTTTTCCTTACCTTAAAATTCAGGGTTTATGACCAATTAATCTGTTCTCAGGTAGGAAATGGCTTAACATCATGCTCTTCTTTGTTTTCTCTGGGGGGCATGTTTTACCACAAAGGAATGACAAATTCAGGGAGAGAATAAGTGGCCCCGGCCAGACCTTGCCAAAATGACGGAGCTGTGTGATGTTGCTCCAGCAGTTTCGGGCCTCGGTGTCTTGGCTGTGAGCAGCACGATTCCTGTTTGGTCTGTCTGTTCAGCCCAGAACTCCCAGAAGGCCTGATGCTTCCCACGCTCAGGAGGGGTCTCCCCTGCTCATCTCTGAGTGGAAGAGGCAGCGGGGAGGGCTCCGTCCCCACTGAAGGTGCACCCTTCTCTGAGACCCCCAGGCACAGCTGAGGACAGCAGGAATGAGGTGCTAATGCCCCTGTCTTGAGGAGATTTCCCCCCAAGGCCCACAAGTCTGGTTTCTATTTTCCTCTGGAGCAGGTCCAACAGAGCAGAGCCTTTGTCTGTGTACCTCTCGGGGAGCCACTTCCAAGGCCAGGTTCAGGTCCCCCTCAGTCCTCAATCCAGCAAGACCCCTCCTCAGGGACCTTCGGCCCTCTCCTCCCCTTGATCTTCAGGAGGCAGGTAGGACCAGCGCCGGAAGGGAGGAGAAAGCGTGGGGCCGGCAGGAGCACTGGCTCCTTGGAGGATTAGGGAAGGGGGTAGGGTTCAGGCCATCTGCAGAGAAAAGAGAGGCCCCTGAGCCTCAGGGAAATGAGCAGGCCCTTCGCTGGGACTGGGAGCGCTGCTCACAGGGAAACGCGGAATAAGGTCCAGCTGCCAAAGTCTTCTCCTGGCCCTCGTGCCCACCCTCAGGCTGCTGCCTGAGGCAACATCCCCAGGGGCCTCCTGCTCCTGCAGGCAGAGAGAGACAGGGCCCTGTGGGGATGGGAATGGGGCTTCTGGGCGCAGATCTTCCTTTAAGAGATGTCAAGGTCATAAAGCAGCAAACTGGCCATGTGGACTGGAGGGTCTGCCCCCGTGTCCCCTCGTCACAGGGCGGTACTCTGTGGTGCTTGGGAGCATGGGCTCTGGGGTCTCACAGACCTGGGCCAAATCCCTCTGTGGGTTATGGAACTTCTTTGAACCAGTTTCTTATTCAGCAAAATGGGGGTTATTAAAGTAAAAATGGAATTGGATAAGCACAAAGCATTCTGCCTAGCACATAGGGAACAGTTAATAAATAGTGGCAAACATCCATTATCCATCCAGCCATCCAGCCATCCATCCATCCATCCATCCATCCATCTACCCATCCATCCACCTACCTGTCTGTTTATCCATTCATCCATCTACCCATCATCTCTCTCCCTCTCTCTCCCTCTCTCTCTCTCTGTCTCTCTCTCATCTATTTACCATCTAATCTATATGAAATAAGGGAACTTAAGGTCCCTCTGGCCCAGTGAGTCTCATTCCTGGGGAGCTTCTTAGCTGTGCTGGTGCTGGGCTCTCCCCTAGAGCCCCCAATTCAATGGGCCAGTGGTGGGACCCAGGAATCTGCATGTTCAACAAGCTCCTTGGGTCATACTGATGCAGGTGGCCCTCGGGCCCTCCTTGAGAAACAATGACCTAGTAACCATGACTACTTATTTTATCAAGGAGGAAACTGAGGCAGAGCAAGTGACTTCCCCAGCTGGGCAACTTGGTGGCTTGGGCAGGACCAGGGCCCCCTTCTGCGCTGTATCCCCTCGTCTCCCCCCCACTCCCTCCTGAGTGTGTGATGTGTGGGGCGAGTGTGACCAAGAGGCCCAGGGTGCTGCTGGCAGCCCACCATGCTATCTGCCCCCACCACCAACGCTGCTCTCCTCCCATACTGAGCCTGTTGGGAGCAGGGATTTATTCCTTTGGGCCAGCCTCCCACCCTTTATTTCCCGTTATTTATGTCCCTCGCCTTTCATTGCCCGCCTGCCTGGCCTGCAAGGCCCATTATGTCGCCCTGGCTGCAGCCACATCAATCTCCAGTCCCCGGGAGCCCCGTTCTCATCATTTATTTTCCGGGCCTCCCTGAGGCCGGCCGGCAGCTGTCCCCATGCATGGATGGTCCCGCTGGCGTTCCCCTCAGAGGGGACCACTGGGAGGGACCTTGGTTCCGTCGGGTCGGACAGTCCTCAGGGACCTTGTCTGGGGCCTGGGAGGGAGGTGACCTTCCAGGAATTAGGAGGGTGGGAAGGTGCCGCAGCCTGGCTGCCAGGACTTCACTGTCCCAGCCCCGGCTTTTCCAGTGACTCCCTTGGAGACTTTAGGGAAAGAGGAGCATCTTCCCAGCTTCAGTTTTCACATCCGTAAAATCGGACAGGGACTTGGACAGGATGATCCAGATAGGGGCTTCCAGGGCCACTGGTTCTGGGACCGTATTGCCCCAACTCATATTTATAAACTTATAAATGTTCATGAAAACAAGGGAGGGGCTTCCATAATCAAAGTCTGGGAAGCTCTGGATTGAACAGAGGAAACCAGGTTTCTTTACTGCAGGACTTGTCAGGGCCTTTAATAGCTGTTGTGCATCAGGAAGCACTGGGGGTGCAGGGTGGGAATATAACATGAAGCATTTGACTGGGGAACACTCCCCAGGGCTTGTGTCTTGTGGAGCACCCTTTGGGGAACGCTCATCCAAGGTGTAGTGGGAAAGCTGAGGGCAGGGGAGAGGTGCTGGGGGAAACTGGTCTGGTTTTTACTGTAATGGGGTGGGGGTAACAGAGCCAGGGGCCCTGCCCAGGTTCAGCGTATGACATGAAGAGTTTTAGGATCATGGGCAGCTTGATCCAGTCCCAGAGGGGAGTTTGGGTTGGTGGGAGCTACTGGAGGGGCTCCTCACAGCCTGCCGTCCCAGTCTGGGGCCAGGCCTACTGCTTGTTCTGACATCTTCCAGCTGCCAGGGACAGGGGTGGGGTGGTGGGCTCCTGCACTCTGGGTGTCTTCCCTCTGAAGAGCCCAACTTGTTTGGTGGCCCAGGAAGTAATGGTTAAGGATAATTATTATTGTTATATTTTATTATAATATAATAGTTATTATATTATTATAATAATTACTATAATAATGATTCCAGCCATCATTTATTGCAAGGTTACTAAGTGCCAGACCCCATGCAAATTAATTAATTATGCACAACCCTAATAGACCTGTTCTACACATGAGGAAATGGAGGCACAGATAGATTACTACCTTGCTCCAAGTCACACAACTAGTAAATGGGTGATCAGGATTCAAGCTAAGCAAGGATTCTGGGTGGATGACTCCCGGCATGGAACAATGATGCTGCAGAGAATGAATGCTCATTCCTTCATGCAAACACTTGACAATTTGCCTGCCTACTTCACACCAGTTGCTGGGTCAAGCCACAGCTCTAAGCCTGGGAGTTCCTGGCCTCAGGGGGCCCTGGTGCGGAGGAGGCAGACACTCCAGAGATGACAGTGATTGCAGCTCTAGGGTGTTGAGGGGTGGCCCAGGGCAGGCAGAGGCTGCTAAAGCAGGCTCTGCCCTCAGGCACTGTGTCCCAAGGGAGGAGGAGATAACCTAAAGGAAGAAGAGCCAAGGGAATGGAGGCTGCAGGCTGCACCCCGAGGCAGAAGCAGTCCACTTGCTAGAGCAATGGGAACAGGATCGGGATAGGGAAGGGGCTGGAGAAGGAGCCCCTGCCCACAGCCAGCAGAGGAGGGGAGTGGCCCAGGAGTCTACATCGGAGACCAGGATAGACAGCCAGTTTCCTGCCTGAAGCAGGATCTCCATCCTGAATGACAATCGCTTGCATTCCCTGGTCCTGCTGTGTGCCAGGCACTTTGCTAAGCACCAGCTCCTTTAATCTTCATAAACTATTATTATCTATCATCTATCTATCTATCTAATCTATTTATCTATCACAGAACAGACAACATAAACTCTCATTTAATCATCACCGAAGCTCCTTGAGGTGCAATAATGGTTAACTCCATTTAACACAACAGAAATCAGGGCTCCAAGTGGCTATCAAACGGCCACGCTTTGGGTTGCACACGGTCTGTATTTAACCAGGGATGACATTCAACATTTTTAACAATCTGGCCGATGAGTTTAGAGACTGCCGGGGAGCCCGCCTGGTATGCCCCAGCGGAATCAACTCTACTTGTAAGCAACACAAGCACTCATGTGCGGAAAATACCAGGCACCAAAAGCTTTTAGCTCTCTGTTTTCTTTGTTGCTATTTTCATTATTAATCATTCTGTCTGGTACCGTGGAGAAAGCAAGGCATTCCATTCCATTTCACCTACATTCCCTTCCAGACACATTTTTTGAAGCTCTTATTTACAAGTTATTTTCCTGCTCAAAAATCCTTAAGGGCTCCCCTTGGCCTGCAGGATAAAGTCCAGCTCCTCTGCCTGTCATTCTGGGCTCTCCATGTCTGGCTCCAAGCCCC
>JAQZBX010101480.1:0-11263 GCA_029593785.1 Cabassous unicinctus
AAAAACCACATTGCCCATTACCTCACCACCCACAGGCAACCACTCTTGGCATTTTCATATTTTCCTTCCAAATATTCATCAATATATTTAAAAATAAATATAATTAATATTGATTAATCAGTCTTGCATTATGCCTTTCACTTAATGGTTTCTCATGTGAATAATGTTATTTAACAATCTTTGTAAACACAGTTTTAATGGCTACAATATAATTTCATTTATATAGTTTCACCATGATGTACTTAACTCTACTTCTATTATTGAACATTTCAGTTCTATTTTTTCACTTTATAATTTGCCCTATTAAAATAGCTTTATATACAAAGCCCTTGACCTTCTGAATTAGACTCACTGTTTTGTTTGCAAATTCCAGAAACAAACTTAAACTCACTTAAATTAAATTTTAAAAAGTATTTATTGGAAGGAAAGCTGCAAGTTTGTTGGATCAGAATGCAAGCAATTGGCCAGGATGGTAGGGATGTCACAAAGACTCTAGAACTCTTGGATTCATAGCTCAAAAAAGCACTGCCTTAATCTTTTCTGGGTTTCTCACTCTGCATCATGTTGTATATAAACCTGCCTTTCCTCTTACTTACCATGCTTTTCTTGGGCACATGGAATAAAGATGTTACCACTACTGTTCTCTTAATATCTTTACTCACTGGAAAAGTCTACTCTCTTACTCTGTCACCAGACACAAAAACCCAGGAGGACACTTCATGTCTAATACTCATTGCTGAACTCCTCACACTTGCCAGGAGGGCTATGTACTGTAAATAACTCCACTTGAACCAAGTATCCACCCTTGGACAGAGGTCCACTATGACTAGAGACCAAATGATAGCAAACTTGTTCCTGCACTTTGATAAAAGTACATGTTCACTAACCCAGGGACTCTAACTTCTATTGTTTTAGTAATGTAGACCATGCAGAAAATTTTCCTCTTTGCAAGCAACCAGTGGAAATCTATAAAAGCAAGTCTGGGCTAGTAAAGCTGTGACTTCTCCTGCCAATGAAGATATGTTGTTCACCTCTAACCCCCATCTTCAAAGTACTCTGTGTACTCTGAACAGAGATGTATCTTAACCAATATTGACATTTTACAAACTCTGTAAATATTATGTGTGGCCTTATTTCTTGATTTGCATGGGTACCATGACCTTGACTAGAAAGAACTTGAACTCTGTGTCGCATGAATATTAAACATCCCTAGACACACCTGATAAACCATAGGGAGCTCGGGGAAAACCAGAACATGGTAAAAAATAATAGACCCCTTGAAAGGAAATAGCCAGCGTGAAGGTAAATTCTGTCAGGATAAGGTGGAATGAGTGGCAGGTCATGGAAGTGGAGGCACTGGAGCGCCACTAATTATTTTCTCACAAAAAATTCCTGATGCTCTGGGGATTTAGGGCTGTGGTACTAGAAAAAAATACTCAATTAGTGGAGACTCAAAGCAGTCTATGGGGAGAATAGCCCTCTGAAACTCTGGGTAAAACAACTATTTTTGGTGATTCTAGTGCTTCTAGAAGGATAGTGAGAATAGCAGATACAACTGAGACTGCAGATTCTCAGGGTCTTGTATATGTGAGAACACTTTTTTTTTTCCCTATCAGGAAAGCCAGGAACCTATCTAAGAACCCACAGTAGAGCACTGTGTATATCTTGGGATTCTTGGCAATCCCAGGGGAAGGGGAATCTCTGGACTAGGTGAGATTTTCTGGAAGACAATTAGATAGGCCTCTGATCCAAGATTCAGAATATAATTGCAAAGTAACTATATCTATGGTCTAGAAGAACATTCTAAATTTAAAAGCAGTGGAAGAAATCATGAAAACTTCTACACATGCATTTGATTACCTAAGAAGGGAAACATCCTTGCATCACAAAAATCCATTCCAAATAAAAAGATAGAAAACAGTAAACAAATTGCAATTAAATATAACAAAGGTTACTCTTCTTAATATGCTCACAACTATTTCAAGTTGATAAGAAAAATAAATTAATAGTGTAGATAATACAGGGTGAATACTTACCAATTTCAGACAAGAACTGTTTCCAAACCTGTTACAGGTATGATTTTCATTCTTAAACATATGCCTACAACATATAATAAACCATACCTATAACATATTTTCAGTAAAAGTGTGACCAGCACTTCTTAGGTGTCTGCTCTGCAATTAAAATAGTTTTTTTCTTAAGTAAATATGGCTTTCTTTTAATGAGTATTTTGAAATTACATCTCCTTAAACATGTTCTCAAATTATGTTTTTTTCCTAATTCACCTATGTGGAACTATATTTACAATTGGTTGAGGCATAGGCTCATTCTCATTTTGTCTGAAACGTAGGTAAAGAAAAACAAACTTCCTATTCATGCTTTCTAGGACATTATCTGTGAACCAACCATTCCGTAATAAAAGCTTTTTAAAGTTCATATATTTGAGGAGTAAATATGCATTTTGATACCCTAAGATTTATGATTATGGGATTCAATTCTACAACAGCAACAAGGACTAATATCTGTAAATGTGAGCACCTATAAGCTCTGCACAGATACTGGAGGTTCTTTCTCCATCCATCAGTTTATGAAATAAATAGACATTTGGTTCTACTTCATGCCAGAAACTACACTGGGATGCCTAGATGCAAGAGACTGCTCTCTATCTGCTTATAATGAGCAAAGAGCAAAAGCTATTACGTGAGCTTTTTTGGGGGGAAATCAGTATTTTGCCATAATCTTGAAGATTATTGTTCATTTGAGACTTGTATTCATTATGGTTTATATTCACCTTTTCTTATATCTTGATGTTGGGTTCATTGCAAAAGAAATATATGTATTACAGCCCCAGAATAGTTCAGGTAATATCATGTTATGTAGTTTGGATCTTCCTAAATTTCATGATGTAGAAATATCATATTGGTACATTTTCTTTAACTTTATATTTGGAAATAATTTAAGAAAAACAGGAAAGATGCAAACATCAAATATGTGCTCTACCCAGATTTACCAATTTTTAACATTTTGCCACATTTGGTATATTCATTTTATCTATCTATCTATCTATCTACCTATCTATCTATCTATCTATCTTCTAATCATTTGTGAGTAGTTTGCATACAATATGCTCCTTGAACATGTAATACCTTCATGTATATTTCCCAAGAAAAAGGATATTAACTTATGCAACCACATTGAATAGAATTATCAGGTTCAAGAAATTTAACATTGATGTAAAGCATACAATCTATTTCAATTTTTTCAATTGTCCCAATAATGTCCTTTTGGACATTTTTCCTCCATTATTAGATCTAGTCAAAGATCATGTATTGCATTTAATTGTCACTGTCTTTTTAGTCTCTCTCTCTCTTAAAAAAATAATTGTGGTAACATATATACATCAGAAAATTTCCTAAGTCAACCATTCCTGTGTGTACAACTCAATGGCATTAATTACATCAATACTGTTGGGTACCATCATCACCATCCATTACCAAAACTTTTGACAGGCACATTTTTTTAATGTGAAGAGTGTAATTTTGCTAAATAATCTTAATAGTGATATTAATAGCTGACACTATGATCTTATTGCATACCATACACTCTTCTAAGTGCTCTAACATATATTATCTCCTTATGTTTGCACAACAGTCCTATGACGTAGGTACTCATATCTGTTCTCACAATCCTGAAAACCATGAAAATCTGAAAAATGAAAATTGTTTTCATTCGTTTGATGACAAACTTTATTTGGTTGTAAAAATATGAGCTGAATTTATCTGAGAATACATTTAAAAAACTCGGTGTAAATGTGTTTAGCTGCAGAAATACTGTTTTTTATTACGAGTACCTCTGTGGTTGTGATGTAACATATGGAATATGGATTAAATTACCTTACTATGAAACAAACAGTTTAAATTTAGAAATGTGTCTGACCCCAAGGGCTTTAGAAAATGATTATGGACTTGATTTTCATATCCATTTTATTAATAAGGAAACTGAGGCTCAAAGAGCTCAAGAAATTTGACCCCAGTCATACAGTCCGTGTGTTCTGACACACTGGAGCTGGTACTGAAACCCAGTCTTTGAAGGCTAAAAGTAATTTTCCTCACTAGATGTCAGAAATAACTACTGTAGTTCATATTCACGTAATATATGAAAAGACATTAATGGATCAATGCTGCAAAAACGTGTAATTAAGGGGAAAAATTTTTTGTCTGGGTATCTTAAAAGAAAGAATCTAATCCAAGTTCTCTTACTAACTTGCTATGTAACCTTGGACAAGTCTCTTAAATCATCTCTGTCCCAAATTCTCCTTCATATGATGAGGATCATTATATCTGCCTTACAAAACTGTTGTGAAACTAAAATGAGATAATAGTGATGAAAGTACTTTGAAACTAATTAGTGCTATGCTTATATAAGATGTTATTATAACTTCATAATTTTAAGAGGTATTTTTACTCCTTTAAATTGAACAAAACATTTGAAACATTTCAAGCTTATACTCAAGAGAGGCATTTCCTAAAGTGTGTTTCATAGAACACTAATCTGTGAAAGGATCCAGGACAAAAACGAGCGTTGTGGTCCAATATAATTAGGAAAAAATGCATACTGTATCTCCCTCTGGAAGATTCACAAAGCTTTTACAATGTTGTTTAAAAGGACATTTTTACTGTGCTTAGTCCAGGTTTTCCCAAATTGATTAGACCACATTCTCCACCTTCTAGTAACATCTCTGAACAGTCTGTGGAACTGTTTTGCTGAGTATATCTTAGGGATTTCTGCAAAAGTATTAGTATTTTAAAAACCAAGATTCTTATTGGATATATATTGATAAATTGTATTTTATCTCCAGACAGAAAATTATTTAGTGATTTTATTAATTCCACCAATTTTGTTTATATTGGAAAAGTATAGTTATTCTTTTTATCTTAACAAAAATGTGCTCTACTTTCACTAAATATTATTTGATTTTTCACCAAGACATCTCCAAGATATATCCTCATATACCTAGAGGTATATTAACTCATTAGCTTTCATTAACATTTAGGGACATTCCATTCAAATAACGTCAACTTTACGAGTTGCTGTTATTTTCTCAATTAAAAAATATATTTATGGTAAAAAAAAACACCTTCATTCACTGTTCTGTGGCTTTTTCTTTGGAGAATAACTCCTTAAAAAAATTATCTTACATCTTCACTGCATTAATAGAATGTATAAATAACTGTTTTAGTAGTTGATTTTTTATGACAACTGTCAAACTATGTTGGCCATACCTTTAAAAATTAATATATTGTTTAATCTTTTTTCCCAACCCATGTCCTCCCTATTATGTAGTACGGGTTTTTCTCACACTTTCTTCTCAGCATATGGTACATGTGCACTTAGAAGACTTGGTTAGATTGTACATGTATTTATATTTCCACACTTGAAACTCATCTCTAGAACAGGGACAGATTTATTTATCTTTGTCAAAATCTTAAATACACAGTCTAGTGCTTGACAATTAATTAGCAGCAAATACAAGTGGAATTATTGAGAGAAATGTATATTATGTATCCTAGCAAATTGCCTGCCTCCTTAAAATCCTGCTTTTTCACCCTTTCATAATAAGTGTTTCAAAAGAAACAAATGTCTTCATGTATTAGATATTTTTAGCATAAATTATATTTCATGGCCAGTAGCACTTTATGGTGGTGTGGAAGACCATCCAAATGAGAATGAACACAAGCTATTTATTCAGTTAGCCTCCATCCTTTGCATTTGTCAGAGACTCAAAGGTTGGCAGTGGAATGGGAATGGAATGAGAAATCTTCACAGTTAAAAAAAAAACAAAAACAAGGGAAAGCTTCAGAGATGTTCTGATTGGTGGTTGTTAGCCCAGGGAAAGTAGAAGCAGGCTAATTAGAAGTGAGGCATCTTAAGTGATTAGTTTGGGAAGTGTATTTGGCTTTCTCTGGTTGCTCCTAAGTTGGAATCAGGGGCACCTGGTAGTTGTTGACCAAGTCCTCACTGTTCTGAGCCAATTGCAGCAGAGGTTGCAGTTTGGCTTCCTGGACTCATTGCTGCAGAAGTTGTGGGTCAGAATTCTACTCCATGTGTGATCTGGCCATTGTTCATTTGTATATTCAGTCTCTCAGTGTGATATTTTGATATTATAATGAAATAGATTTAAAAATAAAAAAGTAAAAGTCCACACCATTTCCACTAAGAGAGAAGATATCTGACATGTACACATAATCATTAGCTCTGTCAAAGGCACCCCAATAATCACCAACTTTGAATATTGAGATTTGGTTGCAAAGGTCAAGTATACTGATAACAGGGACTAGGGAAGAATTTCTGAAAATATATTCTATGACTTTAAATAAATGAACTAAAGCACACACAACTTCTCTTTTATGTAAACAGATGCATTATCTTTTCTAGTGCCCATTGCCAAACTATACCTTATTTAGATCTCACTTTAATTATGGCAGCATCAGCAAATTCCACACTGCTTCTCCAATTTAGCAGATTTTGCAGGCTGACTTTAGCTAGTTTATCCCAGCAGTTGGTCTACTAATTCACATTAGCCTCTGTGGAAGAGAAAATTGCACTTAAGTAGAAGAGTGATGTGTTTGAATGATAAACGTTCATATACTAAATCTATCAATTCAAGAATATGAAAAGGTGCAGGGCAGAAACCCTGGTTACCCATGATTTTTTCTTTGAATTATGATTTGCATCATTCACTTTCAAAACATAAGTGTGCTCTTTTTGTTCCTGCTCAAATATAACTTCCATATATTATCTAAGAAGAACATACATATGCTGTGACTACAAGAAAATGATGTATACATTATTGCGAAGTAGAGCTTTTGTTTTTCAAAAATCAAGAGAAAAATGATTCTTCTCCCTTAGCAATAGGATTGTTTTGCTAAAATAAAAATGTTGGATTGTTGTAGCCTTTTATAAGCATTGACTAATACAATTATATATTAAAAAGTGTTACAAATAAAATACTTAGACTGTTTTTATGTCTTTCATTTATGGGGTTACATTGAATGAAAGATTATCATTTATGTCTTCAGTTTCTCCTGGCAAGTCTTTCAGAGTGTCAGCTCCAAAGACCACTAAGTTGCAAATAAAAGAGCTCCTTATTTCACAAACTGAAGCGTGCTCAGCAGCACAGAATGCATTCAAGCCCCCAAGAGCCCATTAGGGGCCACATATGGACTAGTGGGACTGTGAGAGTTCTTTGGAGTTTGGAGGTTGGGGTAAATAGGATCTATTTCTTAGGAGTCAACTTGTTTGTGTTTTCACGTGGCTGATTTAGGGTTCTCTTAACAGTAATCTCAGGGAAACGCCCATCAACGTTTTTTTCGGTGAAGAACGAAGGCTGTTCGTGTTATTTATTTAGCTACTTATGCTGTATTATGTTTCATATGCAAACTGACTCAGTGGCTCAAACAACTCAAAGTTGTCTCCGTATCTCAAACTTAATTTTCACCACATCAAATTTATTTCATTGTCTGATTCAAGGGTCTCTGATCCACTTCCTAGGGAAATAACCATTAAAGTAAATGATAAAGTAGAAATATTCAGTTTTGCTCTGCATTGTTGACTGAGACTGTTCCTCCTTGGAAAAGTATTAAATAAGCAGATATCTGATCTTTTATCACTGTGCTCATACCTGACCTTTATCACTATGGGGACAGGTATTTAATTTCCATATTCCATTTTATACTTTGAGATGCAATCTAATTTTTCAACATAAAGAAAGTTATGAATTAACACTGTATTCAAAAGCTATGATCACTGCATTCCCCATAAGAGGTCAAGTATAGCCATATATTTGGGCAAGGTCCCAGTTTTTTTCCCCAATTACTATTAAAATTATACAGTTTGCCACTTTTACAATCTCAGCTGACCAGAGGGGGGAAAAATGGAGGTGAGATAATCTGAATAAATGAAAAATAGTTAATAGGGCATCCAGGTGACTGCTTTTTCTCTTTTGCTTGTTGGTATAACAGTTGATGAAAAAAAGTCACCTTAAATATCTTTTGTAAACCTATTCACCAGTTATTTTTGCATCAACATTTTGCAAATGACTTAAACATTTTTAAAAACATCATTATATCAAATGGTTAGATTCAAATTACTGAAACTGCTAAATATAATTGTCCAACCTTTCATGCATCTCTTGGGTAGGTAAAGAATCCAAGAATTTCAGACTCCTGTGAGTTAAATATATCAACTGAGCACAATGGGTCCTTTGAAAATTTCTTTCACCAAGAGCACCTTTTCTAGATTGGTGTCCACGTTTTAACATAAAATTTGGTTTTCCTTATAGTGCAAGATGCCACCAATTGTTCCTGTTTGGCCAATTGCTAATTGAAAAATCAAGACGTCAACTTAATTTGTATTTCTTTGATTAATCATGATGTGCTTTTCAAATTAATTTTTTTATTTTTAAATAAGCTTTAGATTACATAAATGCTACATAAAAATATGAGGGATTCCCATATTTTAAGATTTTAAGGATTCCCTCCCCCTCCCACACTTTCCCACATCAACAACAATGAAGGATATATGCCATTGTATATTTTTTCATAACCTACAAAATTGTGCAGGACTGGGTGTAAACTATAATGTCAACTGTAATTCATAGTTAGTAGCAATGCTTCAATATGTGTTCATCAATTGTAACAAATGTGCCACACTAATGAAGGATGTTGTTGACCATGTGCTTTTTGTTCGTAAGATTAGTAATGAATTTTTGCTTTTTCTCTTTTTTGTCTTTTTGAAAATTTATTTTCCTTAGTGATTTGTAAGAAATTTTTGCCAGTATTTTCCCAAATGTTTAGAATTTTATTATATTTTTATTTTTTGAAAACAAATGTATAATTCATTTCCTCTATGTTAATAAGACCATAGGTTATGGAATTGCATACATGTGAAGTTAGTCCCAGCTCCCATAATTAACTGCTATGTGGCTTTGTTCAAGTTGCTCAACTTTTGTTTCATTTCCTCTTTGATAAAAGTGATATAAGGGAGCAGAAATGGCTCAAGCAGTTGAGCGCCCACAGTTGGATGCCCACCTCCCACATGGGAAGTTTCTGGTTCCGTTCCTGGTGCCTCCTAAAGAAGACGAGCAGATGCTGCAACCAGCAGACACTGCAACCAACATTCCAGAGTTCTTAGATCAGATATGTAGGTGAAATTCTCCAATGACTCTGTTAGATTGTTCCATACTTAATTCCTTATACTACTAAACTGAATTGTATGGCATAGATATTATTTGATGATGGAACAGCAAATTTTAATTTACTATTGCACAATATAGTAAAAGAAACAGATTTTTTTTTTCTGAGAGGGAAAGAGACTAAACTATATAAGAATAAAATTTAACCTTGAAACAAAAACAAAAAAGAAGTACTGTGTGTACTTCTTCCAAGTTCAAACACTAAACTTTTAATCTATGTTTTCACTTGTAAATTAGTTAATGATATGTCAAACCATTCTTTGTAACTATTTTATTTTTCTTAAAATCAATATTATTTTAGACACGGGAAAGATAGGAGTGACCAGAAATGTAGCTCGATAGTGTTTACAGCTGTTTTAGTTATTATGATATCAAAGGGAATTTCAATGCAATCCCCTTCAGACATTTTCATTAAGCAAACGTAAGTGCTTGCCCCTTCAGTTGTGAGATTTCTTCTCCTGCCAAGAGGAAGGAAGAATGTCCTGTGAAAAGCTACTTTATGAGTTAAGGGAACAGAAGCCAGCCTAGAATTCCATAAAGAGTAATATCATGCTGTCCTTATGCTGCAGTAGTTCCATTCTCTGGAGTCACAATTGTTTCAAGTTTAAGTTGAGAATGAGATTGTCTGGAAGTGACAATCTAAATGGGTCAAGTCCAGTTGCTGCCTGACTATAATAGTGCCTGTCCTAATACCAGGATATCTGGAGAATAGTGCCATTTAGAAAAATGGAAAAGTGAAATTGAAGTATAAAATGACTTTGTCTTCACTCTATGCTTTATTCACACTGGCAATTTAAAAGCCTCACATTTCAATCTTTTAAGGCACAATACCACTTAAATTCATTTTCCCATTGTGTGTTCAGGTGGGGGGGTGATGGGAGCATGCTGCATTTTTTTAAGTGTATATTGGCATGACCCACAGAGGCTTAAGATAAAACTCTTTTGAAAAGAAGATGAGAGGTAGAGCAGATGTGACATCTCCCTGTGAATGTCTAGATATGCAGTTTAAAGAGCATGTTTGGCCCACAGTTGGCAAGCTAGTCAGTCACAGCCAACAATGAATTCCCTAGCATGACAGCGGGATTTGTCAGTGGCTGCTGATTGACAAGCTGAAATGAGAGAGGTGAAATAAGATGGAATTTAATCATGCTGCAGCACAGCCTCAAAAGATTCAGCGTAGGCATGGGATGCAACAAAACCCAGTTGCTGAGCAAGCAACTAGACATTTCACAAGCAAGATAGTGTGTCCTATATGAAAGGAAGAGGCTCCACAACTAAAGCTAATTTTCAGAATGTCTAGTCATAAAATCATAGCTCTAAGGGCACAGTGAGCTCCTGCACAGTGAACATAACCTAAAAAATTTAAATTACACAAATGCAAGAGTTTATATGTGGAGGTGGGGAGAAAAAGTAAAATAATGCTTTTCAACAGAATGGGTTATTTTATGAGTATATGCCCCAGAGTGAATGTGAGTTGGTGACATGCTGCTCCTCTTAGGCTTCTCATTTTCATCACGTGATGCCTAAGACAAAGTAGCCTCATTTCCATGATCATCTCCATCTCCTTGAACTTAGCATGTTCCTAGAGTTCAAGGATATATACAGATTTTTTTCTATAGCATCTCTGCTAAAAACATGGAAGCATACTTAAGTAATTTCATCTAATATTGAGAAAATAAAGTGACTGACAAGGTATGCCATTCTCTGATATGACCACTTTATCAGGTATTTTCAAGTAAAATTTTACCCAGATATCATTTCTATCTTATGCCCAGCTTTAGAATACCACCTATAGATACAATGAGCACCATGACTAACACATGTGTTTTACTGGAAAATGAAAAGAAGACTTTTGTGTGTGTGTGGTATTGGGGATCAGGGATTGAACTGCCTAAGCCACTTACGTGGCTCAACCACTGAGCCACATTAACTTCTCTAAGTTGTTTTTGTTTCATTTGTTTTGCTTGTTGTTAGTTTTGGTTTTTTTGCAAGAGACACAGGGAATGCTAC
>JAQZBX010101481.1:0-11257 GCA_029593785.1 Cabassous unicinctus
ATTATTCAGGCTTTGTTCTGGCCTCCTGTTCTACTTCAGGCTAAGAATCCAATGGCAGAGTATTCAGTTTTCCTGACTCATTATTTATTGTCAAAATTCCCAAATATAGATCATATCCTGACCACAGGCTTCATAAGGTGGCAATCCTGCATCTTCTCACTGCATGGACCATGACAATTTATTTGTCCACTAGAGCCCTCAGCTCTCTGAAGTCTAACATGTTCATTATTATGTTCTGAGTTGTAGGGAATTCTATGAGGATTGAATGGGTAATTCTTCCCAAGTGGCTAACACATGGTACAAGCTCAATAATGAGAGTGGTTATTTTCTATTTTCTTTTTTCATTTTGTTTTTTTCTGAGGATAGGCATACATCTTGCTGTCACTGCCACCAACTGCCTCTACTCAATAGAAGTCAGGGCTGCACCTTGAGAATTTCAGACCTCTGTTTCTGTGACAAAATTACTAAATAAAATATACATTAACCCACAATTTCTTTATATTCAGAAGGTTAAAACAATACCAACTGTGTATTTTGCAAAGAAGCAAATGGAAATGAAACACTGTTGTCATATATCTGATTATCCATACTGGGGAAAATAAAATGGATCTCAGTTGAAAGAGACATTTCATGATGTCAGTGTTCTGAGAATAACCTTGGATATATTTGAGCAGCTGTAGAACTGGGAATTAGAAGTGATTCTTATTCCTGTATATAAATAAGATTGTTAAGCATTAAATAGGAATTTTGTTATTCTACATAACTGACTATATACAGAGAGTATACAGTCAGTGGTTTTAGTTGTAAAATTAAACATATAGCTATTGTGATGTAAAACTACTCAACCCATTTTATCAAAGTCTTTAATTTCTAGTGCTGCAACATTCCTAAAAGAATTGGAGGTCAGGGGAAAATAATAAATAACAATCAGGTATAGATATTTCATTATTTCCATTGAAGGGGCCTCACCTGGTAGACCAAGGCTCACTTTTTGCATCCAGTCATGTCCAGATGGTCAATGGAGAGCAGAACCTCCTGAGTCACCAAGGTCAGTGTGTCTGTTGAGGTGGATACAGTTAGTTGCCTCTGTCTACATGTCCTTCAAATATTGTGCTGGGTGGAACCTGGCATCCCATTCGGGACCATGAGATAACATGATATAAGCGCTCTGGATACCTTGCTTGGGGAATATTTGTGCTACCAATAATTGTAGGATTTTATTTCCAGATACAATTATATAAGACATTCCAGGCCCCCTTTCATTGGTTTTTGGGAAACCTGATGAAGAACAGTTCCTGAGGCATCAAGCAAGTGCAACTTAGTGCTAATAAATGCAAATCATATTCACAGGAGAGGACAAGAACACAGGAGATTTAGATTAAGCCAGAACGAGTGTTCATGAGGACAAAGAGATGTTAGAAGGCAAAAACCTATAATTCAGTTAATGGTCATTTTTCAGCTCAGTGCAATCTGTTATTTAATTTATACTTTGAGATTAAGTAAAGTTTTATGGAATTTAAAATCAACTAATTGTACTTATACATCTCCATGGAATTTTCCAGTGTAAAGTTTCTTAAGTACTCATAACTCTGATTGTGAACATAAAGAGCCCAACAACAGATGCTTGGATAAACACAATGTGGTATTTACATACAGTGGAACATTTCTAAGCCATAACAAAAAGAAGGAGGGAGAAAAGGAGAAGAAAGAGAAGAAGAGGTACTATACCTGAATCATGAAAAGTCTTAAAAAAATAAATGTGAGAATAAATGATCAACAGTGATCACCTGCAGGGCTTCGTATGATTTTTTTCTTACTTTATTTTTGTTTACCTTTATTTTTGAATATCAGGACCATTGTTCAAATGGCAGGAAAAAAATGTTGTTAAATTATGTACTAAAATATAGTTTTGTCTTTGCCTCCACAGTCTCTTTAGCTCTCTCTCTATTTGACATGCTGTTTTTCATTTGCTATTCAATGTCATTTTAAGTAAAAGAAAGTTGAAATTAAAAAAAAAAAGGATAATGAAGTTCTCATACACTCTACAACATGGGTGAAACTTGAAGATATCATGTTGAGTGAAATAAGCCAGACTCAAAATGACAAGTATTATATGATCTGACTTATACATGAAATAATACACAAATTCATAAAATTATAGACTAGAATACATGGGGTAGGGAAGGGGACATTAATGATTAATTGGTATGGAGTTTCTGTTCGGGGTGATGGTAAAGTTTGGTAGTTGATGGTGGTGATGGTAACACAACATTGTGAGTGCAGTTAACCCCATTGTGGTATATATTTGAATCTGGTTAAAAGGAAAATTTTAGATTGTATATGTGTTACTAGAATTAAATTAAAACAAAACAAAACATAGAATTATATGATGCAATCTACAAAACCTAACGTAAAATATAGACTATGCTTAATAGCATAATTATAATAATATTGTTTCTCACTTGTAACAAAGTTATCACACTAATGCAAAATGTGAATATTAAGGAAAAATGTGGGGGTAGTATTTTGGAAATCCAGTTGTTTTTGCATGATTCTTTTGTATACTTACAATTTCTGTAATAAAAAATAATCTGAACAGTGTCTCGGGTGGCTTCCTTCCTCCTTCTAATCATTATGTCACCAAAGAGTGATCACTATCTTAACCAATCAACCCATACTTACGAATATGTCATCATTTGACTCCGGCTAATATGACATATTTGTATGTGAGATTCATCCATGTTATTGTGTGAATTTGTAATTTCTGTTTTCTTATAGATTTCCACCTTAAAGTTCTCTTTTCTATTGCTGAGAAGTTTTTCATTATAACACAGTGGTTGGAGTGTATCACTATAACATGCTGATAATGAAAATATATTCTAATATTGTCTGAGAAACATTACATTATAATAGACACATATTTGTATACCATAATTTATTTACACATTCTACACTTAAGGGCCCGTTGAGGTTTCTAGGCTTTCAAAATGCATTTTTAAGAACATTCATATACACGTGATTTTGTGAACATGTCTATTTTTGTGTGATACATAATGATGAGTGGGATTTATTAGTCATGCAATATGCACATGTACAGCTTTGATAGATAATGTCAAACCAATTTTTCCTCAAAGGGGTTGTTAAGTAATAGGAGTAGAATCATTATATTTAACTAATGCAAAGATATCTGGAACTCAAAAGAAAAGAGATAGAATGCAGTCATCCCATGAGAAAAAAACTGAACATTTGGGTATCCAAAAGATTATTGTTTGATGATTGAGACAAATAGAGCTTTTTTAAGTGTGAGCTTCAGTGATGATTTGCAGAAGGAAAAAATTAATTATGGAAAGAATTCTAGGGGAACATCTTACCTACCTGCTTCTCTCAAATAGGCTTTAGTACACATGACATACCATTGGATGATGGCTTGAAAACTATCGCAAAGAAATAAAGGTTGTGGTGTTGTGTCTCTCTAATGAAATACCTTTTTTCAATTACTGTTCAAATAATTTATACTGAGAGAGAGAATGAAGAATGAACCTGCTGAACACTCAGTTGTGTGAAGATTGTGTATTAATGGTCAAATATCTTAGGTTTTGTCATCTTTTGTTATAAAATAATAGTGGGGGTAGCTGAGAAATTAACAATTCATTCACCTGAACTCCTAGGGAAAGATAATAAATGGATTTGATATTTTTAGATAATAACTCATACTTGGTGATCAGAAAATATTTGAGCAGTCCCCCAAATTCTAAAATAATTATAAAAGCAAAGCCATAATGCTCACGATGAACCTAGAATATGAGGCCAGATGGGCAGTTTCACTGAGCAATTATAATTCTGTGGAAAGTGTTAGAGAACTGAATGAGTACACCTCTAATGACTACACTGCTGTTCTCTTGCTTTGTAAATGTGCTTCCATGAAGATTTGCTTCTGAAATCTTTATGACTAAAGAAGTTTAACAAGAATATATGTCAAAGCAACCAGTTATCTTAATATAATCAGTGTTTCTATGACCATCTTTCCATCCATCCTCATTTTGGGAGACTGCCATGTATGGAGCCCTGGGTTCTGCTTCTCATCTCTCCCCTCTACCTCACTTTATGATGGTGCAAAGAAGTGCAGGTTGAATAATTAATTTTAGATTTTGCTTTCACTATACCTCATGTAGCTGAGATTGTTTCATTAGACTGTATAAAGCTTATATAAATACTATACTTAATATGATTTTCAGAATATAAAATGCACCTCTTCTGCTAAAAGAGATTTACATAAATCTTTCATAGTGGGGACCTGTGAAAAGCCCATTCATTTAATTTGGCTATTCTCAGGCATGGTTAAAAACAGTAAAGTGTATTCCTTTGACTTTGTTACTTAAAGTGGGGCCACAAGCTGGAAAGATCTGCATAAACTGGGTACCTTTGGTAATGCAGAATCTCAGGACTCACCCAGGCCTAATAAATTAGAATCTGCATTTATACAAGTTCCCCAAGTGATTCATTAGCACAATAAAACATGAGATTCTTGCATCTGTAGTATTAAGTGAAGGACAATTTTAAGAAAATCTCATAAGTGCTGCATTAACATATAAAGCAACCTAATATGGATAATGCTTGTATTCTTGAATTATCTCACTAAGAATATGCATTATTTGATTCCAAGGTTACAATTTAAAAAAAATTAGGTTAGAATCTTCTTCAGCAGTTATAGTCAAAGCATATTACTCCACCATGTGATGTAATATTCTCACTGAGTATACCTCAGGGAAATCTGAAAAACTATGCAAAGGTTCCAGATAGTTTAAATTCTGGAGTTTTCAACATGAGATCAATCTTATGAATTCTGGATAACAATCCTTCCTGTGTATTCTTTTCCTGAATACCTGCAATGTCAGTTTCTTTAGGTTGGTGATATAAATAGAGTCTTTGAAATCTTAAATCATATCAAATCTTTGAAATCTTAAATCATATCAAATCTGAATCTTAATCAAATTCTTACCTTAAGGGATGATATGGTTTTGATTTATTGTGCCCTTTCCCAAATGTCAAATCTTAGGAAATAAATAAGGGTTATAAAACAAATGAATAGATTTATAATATAACTACAAAATGCCAATTTCTTATAAATTAAATGTAAAAAATAAAAATGATACATGTCAAATTGTCAAAAGTTTTGCTATTTTAAAAATAATAAACTAATGAAACTAATATTCAATTACTCAGTTAATTATAGATGAAGTCTTCATTGTCAGACACTATGCTATTATTTGGAAAGAATGTAAAATAAAATTCAGGGTTAAATATTGATAGCTTACAGTATGAAGGGAATTAGAGAAGCTTCAGAGTGGATATCTTTCCCCAGTAAAAGTCAGAAACTTCAGGGATATATGTTATACAAAATGTTGGAAAACTACTACACTAATCAATATAATACATACTTAATTCTTTCTCTGAGTTATTTTAGAAATAAGAGTCAACAATCAAACTCCTTGATTTTTAAGGTCAGTATAAATAGTACCACATTCCAGGAAGAAGATACATGCATTTGCTGACATCCTTGAGTTTAGTTACAAATCTGTAAGTAATGGCATCAAGCAATAGAATTAGGGAAGATTGGATATAGGGTTTTAAGAAAGTGGCTAGTAGGCAAGAGACACCACTTTAGCAACTCTAGGAAACATTCACAGGTATTTTAGTTTGTGAACTTGGGAAAGGAAATGAGGTTTCATTAAACTTTCTTTTGACTCTGGGAAACTCTTAAACTCTGTGAACAATATATCCTCATCTTTAAAATGGGAGTAGTAATGCCAAACCCATAGGATGAATTACAGATAAAAAGTAATTTGTCTCAAGTGTTCAGTAAAGTAAGTGTAAGAATGCAGTGATGTTACACAGATTATAGCTATTATGATGATTCTCTTCATGTGCATCCACTTTCCCACAATGTGCTCTTCATTCTGTGATGAGATCTGGCAGGTGATCGTTAAAAATTTTGGTTAAAAAAAGAAAAATTAGGTGATTCTAAGAAATTTACATTCCCATATTTGGCTTAAACATTTTCTTATTATCTACTCTAAGCAATTTAGAAGTTATCTAATTTAAGTTACAGAATAAAATGTAATCTGAGTGGCACATTAGTCTCTTACATTTATATCATCTCCACCTCCACAAAAGAGGTAAAATCAAACAATTTCAAAACTATAGTGCAGATATATAATATATAAAAAATTAAAAACAAATTATCTGTGTATACAGATACCAATAATCAATTTAAATAACAATATTTCTTCTATATTATACAATTTTTAGATTGCCTGAAATAGATATATTTTCAGAGCTTTGATTCTAAAATTGATCCACAAAATTTATAGTCCATCATTCTTTAGAGGTAACTTACTAATTTTTAACCATTTTCTCTAAAAACAAATAAATTTTTAATTCTAGGAAAAAATGAGAATCAATATTTGTAAGTGTAATCTAAATAAAACCTCTCTTACAAAAGATAGATGAAGTTAATTAAACAATTATATCCCTATGTCATTAATACAGATTCATCTAGAATTTAAAGATAGAGAATATTTAATAAAACAAAAACCACAAACATGGAATATATTAATCAAAATAAATGAAGTATGTTTCCTGACAAAATAGACTCATAAATGTCACTTTCATTAAGATATATATTAATGATGGATATTTCATTAATTCTAATTTTATACTTGTGACCCAATCACAAGCAAATCTGAAGAAATAGTCAAAATTGGGGCATACTTAACACACTTCCTTTAGTAATTAACAGATATATTATTGTCTTATTGCTACTTTAATCAATAACCTCAAACTTAGTGGCTTAAAAGAATACAGGTTTATTAACTTACATGTCTAAAGGTTAGAATCCCAAAGTGGGTTTTATTATTTCAAAACCAAAGTGTCAATGGGGCAGGGCTCCCTCTTGCAAGCAGGCCAACTGAATGACAAAGGGTGCAAGTCCTTCCAAGTAGAGATGATATATATGAATTGGTTTCACTCGTAGTAGAGTGCAGTCATCAGAACAAGTATGGCAAATATCAGACTTTGTGTCTGTTGGACAGCCTTCATAACATAGGTTCTGGGTCAGATTTAGTGAGGAAATATTTGGTGAGCACTGATTTGAAGGATACTGTAGGTGTAAGCAAGATAGATTGAAACAATAACAGGTAAAGGTGTGGATAAAGAATAAAAGATAGCTAAAAGTCAATAAATTCTGTTATGCTAATAAAGTAAATAAATATCATTGTTGATACTATATTTACAAGTATGTCTTATTTTAACTGAAATACTGAATAAACAATCATTTTTTACATTGAATTATGATTATTTAGGAGATGTAGATATCTTCCATGTTAGGACAGCTTTTGTAGCACAGCATCATTTCATTTTAAGATTCAGTTATGATACTTTCAAAATTGATGCTGTTCAATTATTAAATCTTAAATGGACTTAATTTTGACAAATAAACAAGGCCCCAAAGATTTTTCTCCAATGAAGTTTATTAAGAAGATATTATTTTCCCCCAAAATACAATTAGTAATATTTCCAAAGAGCAAACATTCACCAATTTGGAATTCTGAAATATTAGACAATGTTTTGGGGAGCAAAAGAACACAAGATAATTTGGATAAAAGATGAGAAGTTTTAGTGGTAGATATTCAAAAGCCATATCTTGACTAAGAACATTTGAGTAGAGGAGTTTTTTAACGAAAGCTCTTGAACATACATGTAATAGCCATTTTTCTCAGGAACTGCAGTGCCCCCTATAGATTTCATTATTTTAATTTTTAAAAGAACATAGGTCAAATTCAATAATTCCAACTGTATATGTCCAGGTAAAAGTAGTGGTTGTAACAACCAAAAGCAGTATATTGAAAATATACTTAGCATTTGAAAGTAGGCCCCACATGACTATAGTTTGAATGTTCGAGGCAACTAATTTGCCCACTTAATCGTAGCTTCTCACATGGACAATGCACAATAATCTAATCGCCACACAGTACACTTAAAGGTCGAGGATTTCAGGATCTTTAAAATCCCTTCACCCAAGAGCTTCTAACTAGAAGGCAGTTCTAACACAGCATTAGTGGAGAATTTAAAGCCAATGGCTACAGGCACCGGTCTGGCTCCAGAGTATCAGTGAGAAAGGCAACAAATCTCACAAAAAGGTCATTGCGGTCGAGATTAGAGTTACTGGATATCCCTCTATCTGCCTCTCCCTGATCTCCCGGAAACATTATCTTCATTGGGTTTTTGTAAGAAATGTTCAACTGGCTACCATTAAGCCAGTCTATATGATTTCAGATGTCTGGTTATCACTTATTACAAAAACGTTTCTAAACTGTTTACATTCTATTTATGTTCAACATTTTTACAATATAATGATGTTTTTCTCAATTGGTTTGTGTTCTTTTTTTGTGGTCAACATGTTTACAAGTGGTTGTTTTTTTTTTAATT
Source organism: Cabassous unicinctus (assembly GCA_029593785.1). Taxonomy (NCBI): domain Eukaryota; kingdom Metazoa; phylum Chordata; class Mammalia; order Cingulata; family Chlamyphoridae; genus Cabassous; species Cabassous unicinctus. The sequence goes on from JAQZBX010101481.1 coordinate 8,488, forward strand.
TAAGATGATTATATCATTTCAATACACAACAATCCACTCTTTGATCACGGATCACTATATTTTTACACCCACTTTTCATAAGCATTTTTGATAGTGTAATTCTTTATACAATCAACATAGTAGCTTCCATAATTTCTTCAACATGTTCAAAAATGCATTCTCCAAACGTCTGAAAGTTTAATTTGCCAAACCATTCACATATGTTATCTTGTTTTTTTCCAAATAAATACCATTTTTATAACACAAATAGACATACAAGGGCTCATGGGATGCTGCAATGTTTTTTCTTCTCTTGCCATATATTCAGCATTGAGTGCAGACTTTATTATTGAGAAATGTATCTTATGCTCCTTTTCTGCCTTTTGTAATAATTAAGGGACCTGTTTTGCCTCTTCCTCCAAGTGTTTGGCCTAATCATATTGTGCCAATATTTTATTTGCATTTATCAAAATTAAGTAATTCTAAGTAGTACTATATACCTCATTGTTCAACTTTGAGTTCCCTTATATTTTATAAAGCAAAAATAATGATTTTTTCCATCAGTTATACTATCTGTAATTTGTTGAAATCTGACAGAAACTTGGAGGAGAAATTCCACATCCCTTCCCTTATTCCAATAAATTACATTTCTTTCAATTTTAGAACATATCATCATAGTCCAATTACCTGGATTATATACTAGTAGTTTCTCTGACATGTTGGCTAAAATCATAAAATATGTTTATTCTGGTATCCCTGTGTAGCTGGGGATTAGGTAAATAACTAATGTCCACTCTCCCATACTCTGTGTTGAGGTCCTATACACTGTTTCTGTGAATGTTTAATCTTTTCTAAACATTACCACACCTTTTTGATATTGGAGTATTGCTATAGCGCAATATCCTGATTTCTATATTCCTGCTATTTGCATTTCATATGCTTTGTGGTAATTATCTTCATTATCATAAGTCACATCTAATTTGGATCCTGTGGTATTTTTGACAATATATGTTGCCCAATATTTACCTGTTATGTGTGCTAGTCTTAAATTATCCCATATATTCTTTAGCTTTCATTGCTGTAGGTTACAGTTTTTCCTAGCAGTATTTTGTCAATAGCTTTGAGTGTTAAAATTTATTTGAGCTACTTCTGTTTTTAAAGTGTTCAATGATTCCTCTACTTTCTTCCACTTTTCTGAATGTTATCCATAATTTCATGCACATTTTTTATTTGAAGTCCTAAATGGAAGAGAGCTGCCATGGCATGGGCCCTGAAATTATGTTGTGTTTCTTTAATTATTCCAACTTTGCATTCATTTCCTCTATCTGATCCTGTACAATCAAGGTTCCTATTAATCCTCCTACTAATTTCTATGGGAACAGCAAATATTTCCTATCTATAATTCTATTTAAATGGTAAACCCATAAATATATGATTTTCAAAAGTATTTACTGCATATTGGTACTCTCACACTAAATTCTCTTTTATAAAATTATAGGGTATATGCTACTATAGCAGGGCCAACTATGACATATGATTTTTGAAAGTAAATAGGTTTCTCAATTCTAGGAGTTGAAATAATTGGCATCATCTTAGAACCTACAGTACACCACCAGTGGTAAAATTCTTTATAATAATCCTCATTCTCTATTGATCCTTTATATTTACACAATTTACCTGTTATATCAAAGTTAAGGAATAAGGTCCATGGATACTTTTACAAAATTTTCACAGGGCTTTAAGGGTTATAATATGATATTGTATCATGTTTTCAGTGATCTGACTTGGGTCTATGTATCCTCACTGTGAACTGTGCCCATGTGGGTATCTTTTAGGTGAGGGTGTAAGGTTATCAAGTAAAATGAGGTTATGGAATTTTCAGCTATTACAGTTTTTCAAAACCTTTTACTTAAGAGTTTAGTCTGTAACTCATCTTGAAAAGACACAGAACTCTGTCACCAATCCTGACATTTCTGTTTCAGCTATATTGGGCATTTGTTATGGTTTCCAAAGTTCTAAATAATTATTGTGAGGTATCCCATAATATGAAGGAACAGTCTCCCAATTGTCTAGTTCAATTAAATTAGTTTGATGATCCACTTACTTCATGGTATATTACCAATACCATTCTCCATTCATATTTTAATTTTTTTCTTAATTGTTCCACTCTATTATTTTACAAAGCCTGTAAGTGCCTCAGTTATATGTCAATACTCTATGTAGTAAAGAGTCTTGTATCCAATCATTGGGATTTAACTCCTAAACAGGTTTTGCTGGCTTTCTTATTACAAATTTGTACATAAGTTGTTTGATTCACTAGCATTGTGGTATTAATGCAAGTTTTATTGTATGAAATAGCTATATGCATACGGTCATTTAAAATCCGTATGACGGTTCCTATTGAGTTTGGTCACAGAAACAATAGCTATTGCTATTTTTCCAGGCTGTAGTTTCACATGAATAATCATTTCATATCCTAATGGCCAATATTTGTTTACAAATATAGAAGAAACCATGGTGCATGTTTTCTGTAACGCTCTTCTCCCTGTACTTAATTGACAGTTTCTTAAAGTGTAGGTATTTGATATGCATTTATCTGCATTAATGACAAGGAATTTTTTTTAGCAAACCAATTTTATTGATACATATTAATAAAGCATAAAGCCATCCAAAGTGTATAATCAATGGTATTTGGTGTAATCACACATTTGTGCATTCATCACTTCAATCACTCTTAGAGCACTTTAATTATTCCAATAATAATAATAATAAAACAAACAAAACTCATCAC
>JAQZBX010101482.1:0-11255 GCA_029593785.1 Cabassous unicinctus
TACACATGCACATAGGGGCACTGAAAGGGCACAGAAGAAAGGAAAAGTCAGAGCAGACATAAAAATATCAGGCAACTTTCAATAATCCTGAACCCATATAAAACTATTAGCAGAGGATTGAAACCTTAGTGGCCCAATGTTGAACACAACCTCTGTCCATTTATTAGCTGACAGTTAATCTACACAGGAACAGGTGCAATGCATAGGAAGCCAGGAAGAATTATATAATATATGCAATATAACATATGTTACATTTTGTGTGTTTATGTATATATATGCCCACGCATATATCAAGCAGAGACATATATTGTTGTATTATATAGGTGTGAGAGAATTCATAGATTTAGTCCAAGCCATATGAAAATAAAAATATGAATGAAAAAATTAACAGCAGCAACAAAATCACCACAAGTAAAGATAAAAATCCAGACATGCTAAAATATATTAAGTCATCCAGAATGATCAGTTTTCAGAAAAGGAAAGTGATTCATACATAAGGGGAAATGCAGTGAATAGGAATGGTCCATAACTCTCTCCAGAAGTTTGATAAATGAAGACAGAAAACAGCTATTATAAATATGTTTTGAGAACTAAAGTAGATCATAGTTAATGAATGAAAAGAACATGTGACTACAATGAAGCAACAAAAGAAACACCTCAAGAGGAAGATAAAATTTATTTTAAAACTGGAAATTTTAATGTTGATGAAGCAAAATTCATGAAAAAATCTGTAGAGGAATGCAAGAGATGATTTAAGGTGGCAAAAGAATGAATCTTTTAAAAAGATTTATTTATTTATTTCTCCCTCTCTCCCCTTGTTTTGTACTCACTCTATACTTTCTGTGTGTTCTTCTGTGTCTGCTTGTTTTCTCTTTAGGAAGCACCAAGGACTGAAACTGAGACCTTCTGGAGTAGGGAGAACTGCTGGATCTTGTACCACCTCAGCTCCCTGGTCTGCCACATCTCCTATTATCTCTCTTCTGTGTCTCTTTTTGTTGTATCATCTTGCTCCAACAGTTCTCTGCATGGGCCAGCCCTCCTGCCTGGGCCAGCACTCCTGCATGGGCCAGTACTCCTTGTGGGTCAGCTCTCAATTTGGGCCAGCTTGCTAAACAGGCCAGCTTGCTTTTCACCAAGAGACCCTGGGAATTGAACCTTGGATTTCCTATTTGGTAGACAGGAGCCCACATCTGCTTCTCAAAAGAAGGAGTCTTGAACTTATAAATGTAATCCAGTCTACAGAACCTAACTAAAAATTACTGAGGAAAAGTTAATAAAACCTCAGTCACCGGTGAGGCAACATTAACTATACCAACTTCCATTTAAAAGGACACATAGAAGGAGAGGAGAGAAAAAGGAAGAAAAATATTTGAAGAAATAAAGACCAAAAATTAACTAGATATAATCATAAGAAATATCCATATATAGGAAGCTCAAAAAACCCTTTTAGGATATAAACAAGGAGATTCACCTCTTTGTGTTTGGCCTCACTAACTATGGAAAACAAATAAAAGGACCAATCCAAGGACATGATGTCTAGAAGAGGCATGGGAACTCTAAGTTTCAGGGCCCTTAGTTCGCCTTATACTAAACCAACAGTGGCTCATTTGTAAAGCAGGAACTAAAAAGACTCTGTAAGGTATTTCACTTGTGGCTGTAGCAAGAAAAACAGCAAGGAAGAAACTATTTCTCAGTTGGCCCTGGAACAGTTTATGATGAATAGATACTGCAAATACAGGTCCACTTTGAGAGAGAACAGGGATTCAAGTGGAAGAAACCTGGAGAAACTAATGGAAGATCTGACCAATGATTGCATGAAATCACCTGATTTTGTCCATGTCTACATGCAAGGACAGGAAGCCCACTTCTCTGAGAATATGACTTTAAGAGAAGTCATTCATTTCATGGAAAAATGCTAGCAGGAACCCCAAGAAGAGAGAGCAGGAGGACACCCTCCCAAGGTTCCCAAGACTTTCCCCATCAAACAAGACAAGCATATGGATACCAACATTTCTGTAATATTCCAGTCAAGTAAGTAACAGTATTACTAGTTGATGGAAGCAAGTTACTTCTCTGGTTATTATTAAGGAAGATGATTGCCCTATTCCTGAAGAGGGGAGTGTTTCTGGAGAGAACCTGCATAACTCCAGAAAAGCAGAGATTGTCTCCTCCATATCCCAGGAAGGATCCCTAGGAGGACTTTCTTATCAAGATGTTCCTATGGAGGTGGAGCCACAGTTTCTCCCCAGGGCAGATCAAGCCAGACCTAAGCTTGCCCCTAAGAACCAAAGCAACAATGAAACTTTCAGATGTGGGATAAACTGAGGAAAAGTCCACAGTCCCCAAAATCCTACAGGTGTAAGAACTGTCCCTGGATCATTAGTTATCCCTTCTAGCTAGATCCCCACCAGAGAAGACAGAGGAATGTGAGACCATTTGTTTGTGCCAAGTGTCACAAAAGTTTTTTCCAGATACCAGACCTCCATGTGCAACAGAAGATTCTCATAGTGGAGAAGCCCTGCAAATGCAGCACATGTGAAAACTTCTTCGGCCAACAAACCAACTTCTGAGCTCATAAGAGAATCAGAGAAGCTACCTCCAGTCATCTACATACCACTGCCATGGGAGGACCTACCAGAAAATTAACCTCAAAACTGATTCTGCCAAACTAGAAGCTTCTCTTGCTACTGTCCCCACATAAGACATCTTTTAAAAATTATCCGGTATACCTAATTCCTGCAAAATGTTAATTATTTAAGTAGGGAGATCATTTAAACTTTGGTTACTTGGATAGAATAATTCTGTCTTCCTCCTTCCTTTATTATGTGACACCCTTACTCAAAGTTTAATTCAGATAGAAAAAGAAACAAAATCAAATACAAGGAGAAAATCTTGAAAGCAGCAAGAGAAAAATGACTCATTACACAAAGTGGAGTATCAATGAAATTAGTGGATGGTGGCCACAAATCAGTGGAATTATAAGGTCAAAGCATTGTAAATGGTAACAGTGCCAAACATGAATTCTATATCCAGCAAAATGAAAGTGAAATAAAGACAATCCAAGAGATAAAAATACCTAATATTTAAGTGGTTGGCTTAAATAACAAGAATTACTCACTCAGAATTTCAGAAACTAGCAGTCCAAAATCAAGATGTCAATATAGCTATGGTTTCTCTTGGAGTCTGTCATTCTGGGGATAGCAGCACTTCATCACACGGTGATGTACTAGGTCTTTGCTATGGCTTTCTCTGCTGATGTTTGCCAAATTAACTCTGCTTATAAAGGATCCAGGAATAGGGCCCTAGTTACAAATAAGTACATACCCAAGGTAATAGAAATTAAGAAAGAGAACTTGGCAGTTCTGGGCACTAATAATTCCATCCACCATACATGCCTTACAAGAAAATAAAAAACAATTAATTCAGACTGAAAAGAACTTACTCCATTTGGGGAACAATGAAAAGCACAAGAAATGATAAATATGTGGGATAATATAAAAGCCTCTACAGGTACACTTTTTCTCATTTCTTGTTTTAATTTAAGAGATGTAAAATTGTATAAATCAGTAATTATAATATTACATGGAGCAATTATAATATATAAATATATCTATATATCATAACAGCCTAAAGAAAAGGGGGAAGAAATGGAGGTAGACTGGAGCAATGTTTCTATATTTATGGAATTAAGTTAGCATTGATCTGTAGTAGATTGTCATAAAATAAGATGTATTCCAATCCCCAAAGAATAGCTAAAGGAAACATTAAAAGTAAATAAATCAATTTAAATGGTACAATAAATAATAGCACACAAATGTATACAGTCAAGAGGAAGAGAAGAACAAACAAGAGAGGAAGCATAGAAAATAAGTACTAATATGGGATATATAAACGCAGAAATGCCAACAACTCCATTGAATGTGAATTGCCTAAACAGGCCAGCAAAATTTTGAGATCATCAGATGGAATGAAATTAAAAGATCTCACAATGTGCTGTCTACAAGAGACTCAATTTAGATTCAAAGACACAAATAGAGTGAACATAAAATGATGGGAAAAGATATATCATGCAAACAGAAACTATCAGAAAACTGGAATAGCTATATTAGTATCAGACAAAATAGACTTTACAAGAAATATTACTAGTGATAATGATGTATATTTCATAATAACAAAAGAATCAATGCATGAAGAAAATATAAATGTAAATACATGCACACTTAACATCTAAGCCTCAAAATACCTAAAATAAAACTTTGACACATATTTCAGAGCTATGCCTGTAAAGAATGAGGAGATAAGATTCCTGTCTCATGATCTTCACCAATTCAGTTCCTCTCACTTTATACTGCCAAGTTGATAGCATTCAGCTGGATTGGTTTTTTTTAAGATTAATTAATTAATTAATTAACTTATTTATTTATTTATTTCTACCCCCTCATTGTTTTGCACTCACTGTCTGCTCTCTGTGTGTTCTTCTGTGTCTGCTTGTCTTCTCTTTAGGTGGCACAAGAAACTGAACATGGGACTTTCTGGAGTGGGAGAGAGGCACACAATCTCTTGTACCACTTCAGCTCCCTGGTCTGCTGTATCTCTTATTGTCTCTACTCTGTGTCTTTTTTTGTTGCATCATCTTGCTTTGCCAGCTCTCCATGTGGGCCAGCACTCTGCATGGGCCAGCTCTCTGCTCAGGCCTGCTTGCCATGCAGGCCAGCTTGCCTTCACCATGAGGCCCTGGGAATCAAACTCTGGACATCCTATATGGTAGATATAGGATCTCTAGATGTAGAACCCAATCACTTGCATCACATCCATTTCCCTCAGCCCAATTGTTTTAAGCACATGTTTACTAATTTGGCTCATGTAGATCATATTCCCCCTCTGAATGTCCAACCTTTACTACTTTTAATATATACAGTTGATGTACAATGAATGTTTCTGAATGAAAAATCTAAAGAGTAAATGAATGAATGGATGGTACCCCACACAGTTAGAGAAGCAAGGCAGCATAGCATATTCCAGGAAGTTATTTCAAATACCTTCAATAGCCTTTTCTAAACTGAATTCCTCGAGATGTTAATGGGTTTTCAATGAAAAACAGGAGTTCAGCACTCAAAATTTACATTCTCTTCCTTTCTTGGATTCTCTCAATGTCCATTGCTGTGTTTAAACCAATTTTCCCACTTTCACAAATTCAAATTATTTCATCAGAATTTGATTAATAACTTGAGAATTTCTCTTCAGAACCCTGTTTAGAGTATGCTGACCTCTAGTGTAACATAGCTCTGATGAGATGGTAGGGGGTAAGGCTGGAGAGATGAACTGTGGCCAAGCCATGTGATTTTTGGTAAGAAATGCTGAGGAATTTGGACTTTACTGGGCAGACTACATAAACAATTGAAAGATTTTTAATAAGGGTGTTATGTTTTCTAATAGCAACAATATATACGATGAATTATAGAGAGGTCAGGCAAGAGACAGAGGAACTGGTAGGAACTTTGTGATAAAGAGCCAGGTTAAAATAAATACTTGGGCTACATCTATGGCCTGAAGAACAAAATGGAAGAGGGAAATTAAGAAAACATATTTAGGGAGTAGAGTTGACACATTATCACTAACTACATCAATGAATGACAGAGCAGAACATGTTAAGGAAATCTTCCATCTTCTGGCTTAGAGTACTGGTGGTGATATTCACCTTGAATGGGAAGAGGGGGCATAAGTTTGGGGGAAGAGCTTTAGTTTGAAGTATCCATGAGAGTCCAATTGGAAATTCAGATGTGGGGTTGAAGAGACAGTTCTTGCTAGATGTGAAGGGCTGGGTTCACTTGCATATTGATTTAGTAGGATCTATAGTTTGGATGTGGAAACTCAGAAAGACTATGTAGAGTGAGGGGTATAGAGGCAGGAGAGTGAACCTTGGGGACATCAACATAAGAGGAATAAATAAAGACTACACTGAGAAGAAAGAAACACAGGGGAAGGAAGGAATTTGAAAAAGATGATATGGATAAGCGTAGGTGGTAGAAGGGAAGAACATAATCAAACCTACAAACAATGATGAGAAATCAGGAAGAAGATTCAAGAAGATAAAGAAAAGAATGTGTATATTGCATTTGACATCTTGAATATAAGTGGTAACCTTAGAAGAGTAGTTTCATTGGAGCAGTTGGCTGAAGTGTGACAAGATCACAGATGGTTGAATTAAAAATGAGTAAATGGTGCCAGGTAATGGTTTAAGACTCATCTAAGAACCTTAGCTCTGATAGGAAAGTGAAAGTGCAGTACTTACAGCGGTGGGGTTATCACAGTTTTGGATGAGATATAAAAAGAGAGGAGGGCATTCTTATGTACTAAGTGAAAGCCAGAGAGAGGGAGAGGAGACATATGTGGGGATTGAGCAAGGCTGTTGGGATAAGATGAGAGGCAACATAGTCAAGGCCAACTGAAATAGGCCTAGTGGTATTTTCTTATTCTAGCATCTTGTACATTTATTGGTATATTTCCCTAAGATACAATATTTAGGGTAGATTCTGTAAGTTAGGCAGAAACATCTTATTTGTGTTTTCCTTAGGTTAGAACAAATAGGGGCTTACCTGCCCAGAAACCTGCCTTGCTCATTCTGCTGCTTCTGCCCTGCTCCCACTCCTCTCCATAGAGATGCTGTAAATAAAACCCAAGCTTATGGTGTCCTATCATGTGATCTGTCTTCTTCCCAGCTCTCCAATTGCATCCCTAACCAATTTTCCCACTCTCTTTTCTGTACCTTGAACTGGGAACTGTTTTCCCCATTTTAGGCATTTGCACTTCCTGTGAATGCTGCTGAGAAAGCTCTTTTCTTAGCTCTTTGCATGACTGCCTCCTTCAAATTCTCCTCACATAAAAGGAGATCTCTGTAGTCACCCATACTATATTAGTGAGCATAATAGTCCTTTTTAGATTTATTCTTTTCTCTTTAGTGTAGTTATATTTTTTAACTTTATATTTAGAGAAGTTTAGTTTCATATTTACAGAAAAATACAATAAAAATATAGGGAGCTCCCATACAACACCCCTTCACCCACACATGTTTACCCCTATTATTGACATCTTAGATTAGTGCTGTTCACTTGTTACAATTGAGGAGCCAATTGCTATTAATCAAAATCTATAGATTATAATACTCTTTTTAATTCCATCAAATCATTGCATGGAACAATGACTATCTTTTCTGGCATTTTATTAGACCTGCTGATAATAAAGAACCATCAAGTTCACTGTGATTTACAATAATGCCAGTTTTTCAGTGTATGTGAGTGTACAACATTCCAGATTGTGAGATGAATAAGAGCAAACATGTCAATATTTATTATCCTCTTCCTTCTGAGTGTATAACTACTCAACAAAAAAGAGTACAGAGTCACTCCTCTCCTAGTGGGACGTGTAGAGTAGCCATCTACCAACTCTGGCCTGAGAAGTTAGCCTACCTGGGACACTGACCATTACTGAATCTTTTCCCATGTTGTTTGGATGATTTGTGCTAAGTAATAAACTATTCATTTACTAAAAGATTTTTTGTGACTAATGCTGTGTTCCCAAGATGAACTGCAGAGAAACTTGTTCGACTGATTTTGGGGCTGCAAGTAAAGTACCTGGCAAATTATGGAATGGAATTGATTGAATTTTGGCAATTATTTTCATCATTCTTTAATACATTTTGTAAGGTGGTGTCTTGAGTAAAACAGGACTGATGGACTTGTGGGCTAAACTGAGGGTTTGCCTTTTATCTATCATCCTGGTTAGAGGTAATGAACCACAGTTAGGGTACCTATGGCATGCTGTCTACACTCTCTGGAGGAAGTGTATCAATCAATGTGACTTTGAGAATTCCCCATGAATTCCAGGAAGTTGGCTAGCAGGTTTCATCATGAGATCAATGAGGTTGGGGTTTTCAGTGCCTGGCATAGAGTACCCTGGCTCATGGCTTCTTATACCTCTTCTCATTCTGGATCCAAGATTACAAATAAGCCTCCAAAATAATATTGTGGTGAGTATGAGGCCAGACATTGTTGAGGAGACTATTAAAACTGAACATGGTGACTTGGAGAGGAAAAGAAAATTATGAGACATTGTGAAGAAGACAGAGTAGGGAGTTCTAGTACTCAATGCTTCTACCACAATTATAAAACAGGCAAGGACAATCTGCAACACCTATTTTAAATGCCCAGTGTCCAGAAGAACACTGTGCAACATCCAGGGAAGAGCAGGAGGAAAATGCGAATAAACTATGTTAAAGAACTATAATTGCTGTCTCTGAGTGGCAGCTGCTGTTGCCCATCCTACAATCTCACAGCAGGCCACCCCCAAGGAGGTACAGTCCCTGGTTAGTTGCTATTGACAGAAAGGGATGTACAAATCCTATTTCTCAAGAATGGGGGGCAACAGCTGATCACTGATCGCAGCTTTTGATTATCAAATTAACATCACTGGGTACTGACTCTGGGGGAAGTTATTATTTCAACCTGCTCTGGACAAAGGTGGTGGCAGCCAATGTTTCAATCTTTCCTGGACAGGGGCAGAGGCAGTGGTGATTTAAAGAAGCAGTAATTCCTCAGGGCTGTAGGTGGAGTAAGCTGAAGTGCTGCATTTGTTTGGCAGGCTAGGAAAGCTCAGCTTTAGGGAGCCAACAAAGAAGCTTTTGTTGTCTTTACTGTCCTGCTCCACAGGACACATTGGAGCAATCTGCACCCCTTTCATTGGCCCCTGGTTTTATTATGGCTGGGAAACAACAACTTGGGAAACTAATCCTGGGGTGACATTCCTACCAGAAATTGCATTCTACACCAAAGCAGCACAAGACAAAGGAGTGTAAAAACTATAGAATTGGGCATTCTGTGATGAAGACCTGTCAGATTCAAATACTCAGGAGAGGGCAGTCTATATCCAAAGAAAAGAGCAGACAACCAAACTCCTGTAAAAAGTGGAACTCCAAAACAACAAACAAGCAAAGCCACAGGACAAGAGAGAGACCCAGAAAGGCAAAAAAACCCTGCACACTGCATTTGCCTTTGACAAACAAACCTTCCAGATAAGAGGGCTGAAGTCCAAGAAAATACTTGTCTTCTAATGTTTGTAATTCAGCTGGTTACAAAATGAAAAAAATACATCCCAGGCATAAATTCAGGAGTTAACATTTTAAATATTAACACAGTGTGCAAAAAAAGAACACATTACAAACAGAGTAACAAGAAATTATGTTCCATTCAAAGAAAAAGGATAAAAATACAGAAATTACCAATGATGAATATGAGAATGTGGACATATTGAGCAAATTGTTTTAAAAAGAGGTCTTAAAATTTCTAGAGTGTGAATGAATGTACAGGTAGAGGACTAAATAATATCAGAAAAACAATAAAAGAACAATATGATAGTCTAAGAAAGAGAAAACTTTTAAAGTAACAAAATAATAGTACTGGAGTTGGAGACAACAATAACTGCAACGAAAAATGTTCAGGGGGGTTTCAAGAGTAGATTAGAGCTGGAAGTGAACTTAAATAAAGACATTTGAAATGAGTCAGGCTGAGGAGCAGAAAAAGAAAAGAAATATTAAAAATGAAAATAGCCTGAAACACCAATATTATACCAGTATACACATTATGGGTTTGTCAGATGGAGAAGAATGGTATAAAGGGCCAGAAGGGATATTCAAAGAAATAACAACAGAGAACTTCACAAACTTATAAGGAGGTGTGAATATGCAAATCCAAGAGGCTCAGAGATCACCAAATGGCATAATCATGAAAAAATATATTCCACCATATATTGATTACACTGACAAATGCAAACGATAAAGAAAGATTTCTGAAAGCTGCGAGAGAAAAGCAACATTTCATATATAAAGGAGTCTCAATTAGATTGGGTACTTATTGATTTCTCATCAGAAATCAATGGATGCTAAAGAGCATAGGGTTGAAATACTTAAATTGCTGAAGGAAAACAACCACCAGCCAAAAATTTATATACAGTGAATCACTCTTTCACAAATGAGGGAGAAATTAAGACATTCTCATTTAAACAAAAGCTGAGGGAAAAAGAGCTGACGGAATTCATCACTACCAGACTTGCTTCACAAGGAATGCTTATGGGAGTTTTTCAGACTGAAATGAAAGTACACTAGAAAGTGCTTCAAAACAGCCTAAAGAAACTATGAACTGCATAAAGGTAAATATTTGGGTAATTGTAAATGCCAGCATTATTGTATTGTATTGTTTGGTATGTAACTCCACTTCTTTCTTACATGTGCTATAATGCAAATGCATAAAATGTAATGATAATCAAGGCTTTTGTACATAAAATGTAGAAACATATAAGTAGTAAGAAGTAAAAAAAAAAATGATGGGGGTTCAGAGGTTTATAGTATACATGCATTCTATTGAAGTTAAGTCAGTCTCAAACCAAAGATAAATGTTATATATTTAGTATGTTACATTCTAAACTCATGGGCTAATAACAAATGAAAAACATCCAGATAGAATTTGGAAGGCACTCAAAATGGTACAACACAAGAAAGCAAATTATTATTAAACAGAAGTGAATGTCCCAAGCAGCATGCAATGTAAAATGACAGCTTCCCACCAAACTGAGAGGGATATCTCAGACCAAAGAAAGACTCAGACAATTCAATCTTGGTGAACAAAGAGTGTTTAAAAAGGGGATTATGTGGGGTCACTCTCAATGGTCCAGAGGGGAAAACCTGTCTGTTTTAGAGTCTGAGACTGGTCATGGCCTAAATCCTGACCTGTGGCAGTGGGCAGAGAACCTGACACTACTGAAGCTCAAGCCACACTTGCCACAAAAAAGAGGGAACTTTTTTTTACCACGTCTATGTGCAGATGTAGAGGTCATGATTAAAAAGTGCAGTGCTCAAGAGAGAAAAGCAAGGCCCAGATATTCACCATGTTTTCCAGCAGGGCAGACGTTACACTTTCATAGTAAATATGTAACATGAGCATTTAAAATGTTTGTCAGTAGGGCTGAAGTTATATCTTTACAGTAATTACTAAGGGATCGATTGATACAAAGGTGGTCAAGCAGTTCACAGATCAGATATTCTTAGAGTTTCTGGGAAAGAATTCTAACCAAACATTTTATTATCAGTCATGAGCTCAGTTATTTCCCAAGGCTTGCTGTGTAAATACTGAGAAATGAAATGCTTCTATGACTAGAAGTGAAAAGAACTGAAACGTTGTGGGAAAAATTCAAAACCATATATGCTA
>JAQZBX010101483.1:0-11258 GCA_029593785.1 Cabassous unicinctus
GTAGACGAGACTTTGGACTCAGCGCCATCATCACATCTGCCTTTATTTTCACTCTTGCCGCTGCCACCACCTCTGCCGTTTCCCTAGCCCGCACTTCGGTCACCGCAGACACGATTAATAACATCTCCAGAACTGCTTCACTCGCTCTTCAAAACCAACATCAGATAAACGCACTTCACTATCAAGCTATTTGGAACCTGCAACAAGTAGATTTGCTTGCCCTCGATGTTCAAATTTTATTTGAAATTGCCTCATCAACCTGTGATGGACGCTACCCCTTTTCCTCCCTATGTGTCTCCCCTGTTAGAGTAAATCACTCCCTGTCACGCATTACTCTCCGCGAATGGATGTTCCAATCTTATAACTATACCTTTTGGATCTTTCTCACTCCTTACAAGCCAACATTATCACCCTTCAAAATCAAATAGTGCTCTCAATCAGTAGTAATATCTTTACGCAGCTATTAGATAAATTCACCAATCTGTTCAACCCAGCTTATCTCGCCTTTTACGGTATAAATGCTCTCATTTTAATTATCTTCATAATCATAATTAAAAAGTTTTTTGTTGTAGGATATAGAAAAACATCTCACCTGCTCCCTCTCCCTTTAACTCTTCCGGCACCCTATCAACCCTAACACCCACTCCTTCCCCCTCTGCCCCCTCCCAACCCCCCTTTAACATGGCTGCTAAGGCTAAGATACGGAGCAGCTTAAGCCAAGGAAGCCCGCGTCTCTCAACTGCCAGCAGCAAGAACCCATGAATCCCCAACCGCCATTCATCTTTAAACCCACCAATCCTTACCCTCCTCCCTGTTCGTGCCACAATCTTCCCGCCAAACCCCACGCCCGCCAATCAGCAACTGCCACATCCCCCTATGCCCTATAAAAAGTGTTGCACTTCCTGAATAAAGAGACCTGCGCCACTCGCCTCATCTCTGCGGTAGTCTTTCTCTGCGCCGCGTTCGTCCTCCACACCTGTCACCCCCCACTGGGGGTCCCTCAGAGGCCCCCAAACTCCCCCTCAGGTTTTCTCATCAATAGCATATAATAGAAACCAAAACAAGCTCATAGCCGCTGCAACTCTCTCCTTATATAAAGGAAAGGGAGGAGATGAGGGGAAGCAAGCAGAAGTGTGGCTCGCCAATCTAGTAAGCTTAAGCCCATAGGTGGTACCGCTACTGGCCAAGCAGGGCGGCTGGAACGGGTGACAATGCCCTCGGCCTGGTACGGGTGATATCGCCCTCTCTTGCCCTATTGCCCACTTCCTGTTTAACTCCCCCCCGCTTCTTCTTTCTCGCTCCCGCCTCCCTCTTATGTTCCTCCTACCTTCTTACCACACCCCACCCACCTCCCTACCACTGTATAAAATGTAAGCTTCCGCAATAAAGTAGACTGCGCCATCAACCTGTCTCCGCGAACATCATTCGCGCCGTCCTTACCTCCTTACCGGGCAACATGTGTGTACTCTCTTTATGCTTAAACTAGGTTTTGATGTCACTCTAAAAACTCAGAAAATTTAATAGTGGAAAATGCATGGTATTATAAAGCTCCCTTATAGTACTACCCCACCTAGTACTTTATTATCTACTAATGGAAATTTTGCTTGTATACTGTTAGACCAGCGCAATCTGCCCCTTATTGTTCCTTGGACCATAACTCCTGCAAATTGAACAGAATAAAACACCTTGCTGGCATGGCAAAACACAACCCATCAACAAGTTTAGAAAAAGACATTGTCAATTAATAATATCCAATGTTATGTACATATTCCTGATCACTCTCATAATTTCTCACACGTTTTAAATCATATGTATAAGTCATATTGATAAATTAGCTATTGATCCCCTATTTAACTGGTTTAACTCCCTCTCTTGGCTTCAGCAACATGTCTCTGTAGGTTTACTAGCTTTTAGTAAAGAACTCTTAGTAGTCTGTTGTATGCTGTACTGTTGTAAAATGTATTGTATGTCCTGTGGGCAATTCAAGCTGCTTCAAGGGGGTGGATTGTGAGGGTCCAGTGAGTACCCTGGCCCTGTCTCCACCTTAGGGAAACTCTGCATGCAGCACGCAACAACCTGCATGCCCAAGGACACAGTTAAAATGTAACAAACCTCCCCACAGGGAACTAATATACAAATAGTATCATAGACTGTGCTTTTCTCCAGGCTGTACAGTTACTTCCTATTATAACATCATCAGCCCACCTTTATGTGCTTTATATGACCTTAGTAAAACTCTGATATGAAACATCTTTGTTTTGAGATCCTATATTTTGCCCCTCTTTTTCCTATCTCTTTGCAGAGCGCTATCTTCATTCTCTGGGCCACATTCACCAGAGAGAATCTTTCCTGTTCATAAGTTTCAATAAATAAAGCCCATGTCTAACATATTGTTGAGTGCATTTTTTGGTCTTGCAGCTGCCCCCACCCATGCCTTTCAGGAACTGGGTTGCAACATCAACTCTTTTTACTACCCACAAGTAACATTAAATAATATTAATAGCATTCTCCAGTATAATCCATATAGAATGCTCTTTTAAAAGCATATGACATGAATTTTCCTATAATTTGCTTTTACTACTTGAGAATTCATCATCACCATTTTAATCAATAAATACTTTTTTAATTTTAATACAATCATATAAGTATGGAGTATAGCTCATTAAGTTGGTATTTGATCCTTCCTTAATTGATAGACCTTAGTTTGATTGCAGGGTATATTTTTGCTTTTTGCCAAGAGAAAAAAATGAATGCTGTCATTAAAAGTCTTATCCCCTTAAGCTGATATGCCAATGTATTTTATTTCTCAAATATGTCTTAAGGGTTCTTCCACAGTCTATGTGTTTGGGGGTAAGATTTTTACATATATACAAAATAATGTGAAAGTGCTTTGAATTGTTTTTTTTTTTTTATTCAAATAGTGCTTTCTTTTTCTATTTTCATGAGAGGTAATTAACATTTACTGTAATTTTTCTCTGTGTGTGATGATAAAATTGCAAAGTGAAAATAATAGTTGCATTATATTAGCTGACTGATATCATAGTTACAAACAGAAGGGTTCTCAAACATCACCACCTTTTTGTAGAAAATGTAAAATATTCCAGACTTTACAGGACAGGGCCATCTCTGTAAAAGACACAGTACACATTTTCATCATAAAATTATATTGTTAAATAGTTCCAAAAGAATACTGCCAACCTACATGTAAATCCTCTGAGTGTTTGCACCTGCATCAACTTCTTCCCAAAATTATAACCTTAAGATTTCTTTTAATTATTTATTTTCACACTATGTACAATTAATGAACTGATGAACCAAAAGCTTTTAGCTAACAAACTGTACTATATTTGTATTAATAATTAAATTGCAATAGATACAGAAGGACCTAATGACTAGATTGCATGAACTTAGCAACCAGTTATTTCTAAAAGTTCTGAAGTTTTATTTCCTATATGAGCTCAGTAATGGATTTCCTCAATATTTATTCCATGTCTTCTTAATTGTCCCGAAGGGATTTTCTCAAAGTCTCCAATTTTCCACATGGAGGAGGAGGGCATTCTGGCTTTAGGATATTGTAACTGGATAGGTCACAAACAGGCTTATGACATTTACCATTTTATCTCAAGCATCCAAGTGGCTCATTCTTTAATTTCACATATAAGTTTGAGACCAAGCTACAACTGTTAAGGACACTCAATTTTAAGTTAGGGATCAAATTTTAATAATTAAAATATAAAAATTTCTACTTTATGTGACTGTTCTTAGAGCAGAAAAGCCTAGACCCAATATCATGGTGTACATACAAGTTCCCCTTATGTCTACCTTGTGGTCTCCTTCCATACATTAGATGCAAAACATCGAGCATAGTCAAAACATGTTTGTAAAAGAACCAAGTCAAAGAAATTACTATGATGATTCCAAGACTTACTATAAACTATTGTAATAAAGATAGTGCAATATTTTTTAAAGATATATAAATAGATCAATGCAATAAAATTAGAGTCTAAACATGTGTACATATGTATATTCAACTGATTATCAACTAAGAAGCCAAAGTAATTTAATCGTATCCAGAATACATATAAATACCCCTACAAGTCAATAACAAAATGACAACCAATAAAAACAGACAAAAAATTTGAACCAATACATCACAGAAAAAAAAATGAATGGGCAATGACACATGAAATAAAGCCCTGACATCCTATGTATCAGAGAATTGTCGTTAGAGTAACAATGAAATACCACCTCTACCCATTAATTTAAATACAATTTAAAACAATATTACCAAATAGTGACTACCATTTGCAGCTTCTGGAACCATCAAATGTTGTTGGCTGTAGTGGTACAGCCACTTAAGGAACAATTTGTCAGTTTCTAATAAAGTTACCATATGTCTACCATATATCTCAGAAATCTCCTCCACGGTTCTTATCCAAGAGGAATAAAGGCATATGTGCAGAAAATTAATTGTACACTAATGGTCATGATAACTTTATCCATAATAATCTGAATTGGAAATATTCCAACTGCCCATCAACAGAAAAATGTAAGCAAATTGTGGTATATTTATAAAATCAATTCTACACAGCAACAAAATGGCATCAACTACTGATGCATCCAACAGAATGGAAGAAATTCAATAGCCTTAAGTCACGCAAAATAAGTCAGACAAAACATACTATACTATTTTATTTATATCATGTTCCAGCATAGGAAAAATAAACTCTGGTGATAGAAATCATATCAATTGTGGCCTGGAATATGATGTGAGGGATTAACTAAAAGATACATCAGGGAACTTTTTGGGGTCATGGAGATGCTCTCTTGATTGGGGCAGTAATAAAAGAGCTGTTTTCATTTTTCAAATCTCATTCATGCACACTTATTATCTATGCAATTTACTTTATGTAAATTTTACCTTAATAATTTTTTTAAAGAAACCATTGTAAAGTAACCTGTTGTTTATGATTTTTAATATTCTTCTCAGAAGCTTGCCCCAAATTTCTATGTAATACATATAAATCAAGTTTTAAAGTTTATATTACATTAAATATATATCTTTATATTTTACTTAATAAATTTCTCTGATGTCAATTTAATTTGAATCCAGTATTTTGCCAAATGAATAATATTCTTATGAATACTTTTGTTTATGTATTTTAATAACTTGTATTACTTCTATAGATATGAATTCAGAAGTGGATTATTTGCTCAATGAATATATATGTCTTTCAAACTGTTTTGGGGCTTCAGGAGAGAGATTTAAAATAATTATGTTCTTCTTTTCATGGCATATCTTCATAATGGACCTGGCAAAGTGCATCTCTTTTTAAATTTATTTCTCATTCCCTTTTAGTTTTATTCCTTTATCCATCCCTCCTGTCACTGCCAGGTAAACCCCTAATATATTTAATGTGAATCTGCTTATTTTCTTTTGTGCTTACAAAATGCATATTTCTTTTTCATGTGTACACATTTATACTTTATATAAATGACCTTGTGAGATTCATATAGTTCAACTTCTATCTTTCAATTTAAGGTCTAAAGGAGACAATCTTATGACATGCCAGAAAGGAAGTATTGCTACAAAGAGGACTTAAGCACAACAAAAGAAACCTGTTTCAGGGACAATCTGTTGATGTTCATGAACTGGGTACATGAAAGCGGTGCCATGATTGAGAAAGAATAAGACAAAGAGAAGAAAAAACTGGGATCAGGGGGCTCTCCATCCAATATGGAGAAAAGAGCCCAGACACATCATAAACTATGGCTTTTATTTTGGCTTTAGAACAAAGAAAATATATATGTGCATATGCAAAAGCAATAGATACTTGACAGTTTACATTTTACTAAAATCAGCAAGTCTTAAAGGTTAATGGCTCACTTCATCTTTACATTCCTGCAAGTCACAGACATTGTAAATCTTATAAGCTCAGGATGTTTCTCCACCCAGCTCCTAGAGGGCTTGTCTCCTACATTCCAAGGTGAACTGCTTTCTGTAAGTAGCCATGGCCTTTAATTAAAACTCCATCATTTCCCCTTTTTTATTAAGTAATTTTTTTCAGTGAAGATGATAGGAACCATTATATAAGCTGATACAAGATGACCTCCTGTCACACTTGTCTTCTTCCATAGGCTCTTGTGACTGTGCCTGTCTTAGGTTGTCCTCCTCTGAGAATCTTATCCATCACTGACTACCAGTCAAGCTTTTGATCTCTTACATGGAAGGCAATTTCATTAATATTTATACTTCTTCAGGTTCCTTAAGTGAATATTTTTGTGAAGATAATTAGTATTAAGATCAAGGGGTTATTAGCAGAATCTTTCTACTAAATAATGCAAAATTAGTTTTTCATGGCCAAGTTTCTTAACATAAATGCATTTATCTGATCTAATTCTTCATTTTTTCTATGAATGTATGTCATTACTCTACCCTTGAAAATACAAATAATTAAAATGCATTTAAGAATAATTCCTAATCCAAACCAAAATGATATTTGAACTGTTTTTTGTTTCCACCAGTGAAATGGATTGATAGTATTTAAATTTTCAGACAAATGATTCCAAAATTCTGCACCAGTGGTTTCTTTCAATTCATTTTGAGACATGATCAATGCCTTCTTTTGCAATTCTAAAATATCTAAAGAAATATTATGCTTACATTCAATCAAATGGTTTTTCACTTCCTTCCAATCATGTTCACTATTATTCTAAGCCAGAGGAGTAATACAAAAAAACATTCATTCCAATAACATTTAAGAGCTCTTAACAAGTTTAAATTATAAATTTGATTACCCAAATATATAATAGTTGTTTCAAGATCATTCATACAATTGATTATTCAGTTCCATATCAATGTGAGACTGGCTGTGCCACATCTCATTTGCATTTTTATGCCAGTCCTTAACATATTGTAGAGTCTGGACTCCTTGATGCAGGGCTGTGCCAGTGACAGCTGCAGTGGTTATGATGCCAATCAGTCCCAAAATTCCTGCTATTAAAATTCCAATCAGTCTTTTAGTTCTTTTTAAATAATGGTCGAGGAAATGCCACAGCAACTGGGATTCTGGAGACTGCTGTCAGTGTCTGGTCATCCAAACCGGTAACCATAGACCTTTTCTTCTTCTTGCTATAAAAAGAGTTTGATTTTCCTGCAAAAATGAATTCTTAAGACACGTAAATAAAGAGCAATTGGAGCAACTAATGTTCCTTTCACCAAAAGTTACTTTTCCAATGATAAAAACTATAGCATCTTGTACACATACTGTAAGAAATTGAGTTGATTTTCTTTTTAAAATAGTAATATTAGTTTTACTGCCTTGCCATTCAAAAATTGGACCAGTTCCCAAAAATAATTTCCATAAATAACTTTGAGTTTTGTTAAGTTTAGTGTCCCATGGTTGTGGGATATATCTTCCTTGATGTTTCCAATTTATTGAGCTGTTAGTAAATGCTGTATACCAAAATTCCAGAAATAAGGATTACTGTCTTTAGTAATTATGGTTGAATTATTAATGATCCAAGCTATGGTTGTGTTTTTAATAGGCTTCTGTATTCCTATAAGGGCCCTATCCTTTACAATTCCATAGGAATCATTAAACAACACAACCTCTGTAAGCTCATGACATATATGCCATTTGTCATTAAGTAGTCTGTTTTGAGAGGGACATGTAAGAGTTACCATATTTTCTGATTTATATGGTAAAGAAGGGAAAATGAGAAGATAAATTTGAGTTTGATTTTTCTCTGTTAAAACTGTACTGCGATTTTTAGGTTGCATGCACACAGAACCATATCCAATACAAACAGGGCAGTCTATAAAAGGTAAAGTTAAATTTTCTATAAATTTCCCTTCTTTTTTGGCTTTAAGGGTAGTCATATATCTATAGGTCCTGGAAAATGGTGAGATTGATTAAGATAAATTGGGTAAGACTCATAGTCCCAAGTAACAGCTCTAAAAGAGGTGGGTTGGTTATGTATGCCCAATAAGTGTAAGTATGATGTGGTATCTTACCTTGACCTAATAGTTTACTTATAATTAATCCAATATGAAGCCACCATGTCCATAGTTCAAGTCTTGGCAGCATCTTCAACTCTAGGCTTGATTCTTATGGAGGGGATCCACTGTTCTTCTCCTGTTTCTGTAATGATAAGAGCAAAACCTCTGCTCCAAATCTATACCTCTCCTTTTTCCCATTTATTGGTTGTATCATTTTTCCATTATATTGGTTGTCCACATTTTTTATTTTCATTCTTTTTATTAACCTCCGAATGTCCTTCTGCTGCTGTGGTATTAGAAATTTGATGTTTATTAAGAAAATTTAAGATAAGCAATGCTTTAAACAGTTTGTCTTTTACAGATTCTCCTCCATCTCCCCCTTTGTGTTTTTGTAACATTAATTTTAATAAGTGATTGCTTTTTTCTACTATCACTTGCCCTTGGGGGTTATATGGAATTCCTGTAACATGTTTAATATTCCAGTCACTGCAAAATTTTTTGAAAGATTGACTAAGATAGGCAAGCCCATTATCAGTCTTTAGCTGTGCTGGCAGGCCCATTACAGCAATGACGTAAGCCAGAAACATTAGTATGTGTAAGGTTATGATAATCAGCAGCAGATTCTGTATGAGCAATAAGTTTATCCACCAAATCATTTTGTGAAGCCATAAGGCCAGGAAGTTTAGAATGGGAGCCAATATGAGTAATGTAGACTGGATTAGATCATTCACAAACAGTTTTTTGTAATTGCAGGAAAAGAAATTCTAATTCAGAAGCTGGAGTTATTTGAGCTGTTTCTATATGACAAACAACATGACAAACATAAGCAGAATCAGACACAATATTTAAAGGCTCAGAAACATCAGTTAGCAATTGAATAACATTCATTAGTTCTACCTTTTGGGCAGATGAATAAGGTGCTTTCCAAGATTTTGTAGTTGGGCCTAAATAGCCTGCATTTCCATTACTGCTGCCATCAGTGTAGTAAGTTAGTACAGCAGAGAGTGGTTGTTGTTTGACAACCTTAGGAAGAATCATGAAGCACATTTTAAAAGCTGTAAAATTTTTGAATTTGGGAAGTGATTGTCAATTGTTCCAATAAAATCTGCTAAGGCCACTTGCCAAGAGTTACTGAACTGCCAGAGCTGAGAAAGCTCCTGCTTTGTAAGGTCTAGTATGATTTTATCAGGATCTCTAGCCATAAGCTGTCTCAGGTGAATATGGCCTTTTGATATTATTGCTGAAATTTTTTCAGGATAAGTATGAAGTTTTTTTGTATCTTTGTTGGCTAGGAATATCCATTATATTATGCCCTCCTCTTGCCAAAGTATCCCAGTAGGGTAATGGCAAGATGGAAATATTAAAAGAGAAATGGGAAGATTTACATTTATCCTTGTTATTTGGCAATTTTGCACTATTTTTTCCAGTCATTTTAACTCCTTTTTTGCTTCTGGGCTTAAAATATGAGGACTATTTAAGTCAGGGTCTCCTGTTAGAGTATTGAAAAGATTAATTAAAGCCTAAGTTGGAATTCCTAAAGTAGGCCGTACCCAATGAATATCACCCAGTAATTTCTGAAAATCATTTAAAGTACATAAAGTATCAGTTAGAAACTGGACCTTTTGTGGAGTTATAATACTTTTATTAATAGTATGACCTAAATATTGAAAGAGAACCTGTTTTTGAATTTTTTTCTTCTGCTATTTACCACCCATGTTGAGGAAGAACTTCTTTAGCCCACTGAAATAGTTGTTTCAGCTCAGAAGATTGCTAGGTGGCAAAAAAAATATCATCCATATAATGAACAATTATAGCCTTAAGAAATTGTTTTCCTAAAATTTGTAATGTAATGTGAACAAAGGATTGACATAATGTAGGACTGTTCATCATTCCCTGAGGTAAAACTTTCCACTGATATCGTTCAGCAGGAGCTGAATGATTAACAGAAGGAATAGTAAATGCAAATTTTTCTCTATCATTTGGATTAAGAGGAATCGTAAAGAAACAATCTTTTAAGCCAATAATAATAATATGCCAATTTTGTGGGATCACAGTTGGGGATGGCAAACCAGGCTGTAAAGACCCCATAGGTTGAATAACTTTGTTAATTTCATGCAAATCAGTTAACATGCGCCATTTGCCAGATTTCTTTTTAATTACAAAAACTGGAGAATTCCATGGACTAGTAGATGGCTCAATATGCCCTGCTATTGCCTGCTTCTGCACTAATTTTTTCAGGGCTTCCAATTTTTCTTCCAGAAGAGGCCACTGTTCTACCCAGATAGGTTTGTTGGTTAGCCATTTTAAAGGTAATGCAAAGCCTTTTGTAACAGTAGCCCCTAATCTAAATTTGAATATCCTAGGCCATGGTAGTCTCCAGTAAGTCTTGTTTCAGGTGGGGAAGGGGGAGCATATTGCATATGAGTAATAAGATGTTTAGCTGTATCAGAAATGTGAGGAATATTCAAATAAGCTCCCCATTGGTATAATAAATCTCTTCCCCATAAATTAAGTCCTACAACCGCAACATAAGGTTGCAGAGCAGCCTCTTGTCCTTCTGGACCTTCTACCTTAAATATCTAAGTACTCTGGTAAACATCTGTCATTGTGCCAACACCAGTGAAAACTGTAGGCACCTTTTGCAAAATCCAAGCTTCTGGCCAATATCGTTTAGCAATCCTAGAGACATCAGCCCCGATATCCGCCCATCCTGAAAATATATTTCCATTTAATTTTTTGGTAATTTCAGGCCTTTCATCCCCAATTGTTATTTGCCAATAAACTTTACGCCCAATGGAACCAAATTCCTCCGCACATTTTACAAGTGGTTTATGATACAGTAACAAAAGAAGTTAAGCCATGCAATCCCCTGATTCAATTGGATAGGGAGTTAAAGTTTGTACTAATAAACAAATTTCTCCTTTCAAAATCAGAGTCAATGATCCTGATTTGCACTAAAACACCGTGGGTCCTAAGACTGCTACGGCCAATAATGAAACCTACATTGTTTTTTGGGATAGGCCCTTTAATTCCTGTATTTATTTTTTGTATACCCAGTGAAGGCATAATAAACCTAGTTTCAGCTGAGGGAAGATGGACAGCTGCACTGCCTTTGGTAACTGCCGTAAGTTCTGTTATAGGCCAGAGTGAGCTGCTTCATTGCTGACTGGGTAGATTTGACCTAGGTCAGGAAATGTGCTCATAATGTTTGTCTGAGGGCCTTGAGCGAGGACTGCTTGGAAGTTTCCCAACTTAT
>JAQZBX010101484.1:0-11256 GCA_029593785.1 Cabassous unicinctus
CCATTCAAACAAAAAATTAAAATAAGCAATATATAAAAAGAAATATAATATAAAACAAATAATTCTGACAAAGTTTCAATGCTTAAAATAATTAATAAAAATCTAAGGAGACAAAGGCCAATATAAGTAATCAGGTTGCTGAATTCAGGCATTGGTCTTTCTGCACATGAGATAAGAGATACAAAACAATGGGTGAATTGAAATGAATCTGAATGTCTGGCAGAGTAGAAGCTGTTGATGATGGCTGATAGGAAAAGAAAACCCAGAAGTTATCCATGATTCATACCTGAGAGAAAAGAACAAAAGAACTTCCTCTCAATACCATTTAAATAGTGATTGTGCAGTAATTGTCTATGTACTGCTTAATTTATATACAGTTAAATGACTTGTTCCAGGTGGGAGGAGAATTTACACTTAGGAGAAAAGGCTCTCGTATTTCAGTGCTGTGTATTATGAAATATTTAGCAAGATTAATAATTAAATATCTAATTGAAGAAACGATGGCAGTTTGACAAAACCTGAAGCAATTTTATTTCAGCTACAATTACTATATAAAACTTTAGTGTTGAATGTGCTATATGTGTATATATATGTGCTTCATTAATTCTAATAAATTTTATTGTGAAATCAATCTCATTCTCTTTGTTGTTTTGTTTGTTTACCTCAAAGGATCAGTGAAAGTTGCTTAAGTATAACTATTTTTTATTGTTGTTTTAACAACTGTGTTGTCTCCTACAGCAGTCACCATGTATTATCTATTCCCAAATCCATGAATAACTCAGCCTCCAAATCCCAATTTACTAAATGACATTTTTCAATAGAGCAAGAACAATATGCTTAGTCTATATTCTTGCCAAAACAACAAAAACCCAGCTTTACAATTGTTGCCATTGTCATCCTTCTAATACTTTGCCTCATTTTGCCTGAAATTGCATGTATTTGATTGACAGCGAATTTGATCACTGTTGATAGGCATTTGAAATTATATTTTGAATATTAAAAAATAAAAAATAGTTTTGTTATATCTTTATGGTGTTTCTAAATATGACCTTTTATTTGAGAATGTTTCTGACAACATTTAATAGTATATATTTATACCTTCTGAATTTGGAGCTTGGGAAACTATATCCTATTGTTCCATTCATCTATTAAATTTGCCTATGTGTCTCCTTAAAGAGATAACTTTTATGATAATATCAAAGAATTCTTTCCCTCTATATTGTAGTTTTATATGTTGTTTAGGGTGTTTTTAACCACCTAAGGTTTTCAAAGTTATATGTATTTTTTCTGTTAGCGCTGTAGTTTTACCATTGAAATTTAGGCTTTTAATCCATCTGGAATCTACCTTGTAAAACAGGAAATAATGCCCTGGGTTTCCAGTTTTCTTCTTAGTTCTCTTCTTTTTGCTTCATTGCAGCTCTTGGATTAAGTTCTACATTACCTTGAACATATATATCTGTTTCTTGATATATTTATTCCTGCATTCAGCAGCATATTATTCTGTATTGTACTTGGTAAGATCAATATATGTTAAGGTAGTGGAACTCCTTCAAAAGATGAGTGATCCAATATATTGGTCATTATGTTACCACATTTGTTTTAGAATGAGATTTTACAGATCCTTACATATTTAACTGCATCTTAGATTGTGAATCCATTTAATTTATAAATATTTTTGAGCAGACATTCATTATGCTATTTTTGTACTATCTGTAAAGTGAAATATCATTTAATAGCCATTTATATTTTTCTGGACAATTTTTAAAACATTTTATTTACCCTAAATAGCATGCAATCATATTACATAAATATATAGCATAGTTTTAATTGTACTAATTTAATATGAATTTTATTTCTATTTAATGAAGTTTAAATTATGCTGAAAATAATATAATTTAAACAAAGTTTAATTATTTCTTTATACTTACTTGAAACAATTATGCCAAAATTAACATCTTTATGGCTACACATAGAGTCATTATCATTTTTGCAATTGCTGTTGTTATAGTTACTATTATGATTAATTTTGTTATTATTACAAGGCTGATATGATCGAGTCCAGGTCAGAGTGATTTGAACATATAACCCCCCTTTCTCTAAGAAGGGTAAAGCACATGCACTATCTAATTAAAGGTTTTATCAAATAGCCTAAAGCTGCCATATAAGCTCTAATTTGAAAAATGTACCTGTTCTTCTCATAGACTTGATAATTCCAACATTACTGAGTATTCCAACTAAAACAGATTAAGTTATTCAATTTTTTTCATATACATATTCATGTTCTGAAGTAATATGTTTTAATTGAAATAAAAGGAAGGCATTTTAATTTTAATTTCCAATTATAAAATACTAATAATTGCAATGTCCGTATATATATATATTCTTTCCTGCTTTTAGTTCCATTTCTTTCTAACTATCACCTGTACAAATTCAGTCTCATACAGTGCTAATAAAAACCACTCTATTCATTCCTCTTTGAAGTTTCAAAACTACATTTGCCAATTACATTCCATTGTATGAGTATTACATTTTATGTATCCATTTGTCAGTTGATGACTATTTTTCCCATACATTTTGGCTACTATGCATAATGCTTCTATAAAAAATGATGTGCAAGGGTTTCAGGACATATATTTTCATTTACCTTGGGTATATCCCAAGGATTAGATTGATGGATGAAATGGTGGTGCAGTGTTTAAATTTTAAGGAATTACGAATTTTCCAGAGCAACTGCATCATTCATGATTCTAACCAGCAGTGTATTAGTGTATCAATTTCTCCAATTCCTTTCAAACCATGACAGATAATAATTTGACTTTTTATTTTAACCATCCTAGATGTGAAGCACTATCTCATTGTGGGTTTTTTAATTTTTTAATTTTTATTAGAGACTTTGTGAGATAACATAACTTTCATGCATAATGTGCAAAATTTCCATACATAGCCCCTTCATCAACAGCATACATTGTTGTGGAATATTTGTTATAGATTATGAAAAAACATGATCAGATTGCTACCACTAAATATGGTCCATAGCATACACTTGGTGCATTTTTCCTATACAACCCTTATTATTAACACTATTTATTAGTATTGTACAGTTGTCATAGTTCATGAGAGAACACTCTCATATTTTCACTGTTAACTCTTGTCCTTCTTCCATGACATGATTCACTGTGTTATGCAGTCCCCTACTTTGTACATTCTATCCAAAGTGGCTTTCACTTTCATCCCAGACTTCTGTAGTCAAAGCCCCAGTAAACCATTAAACATTTTTCTTAGTCCAATAGCACACATCAACCAATGAATGGACAAACAAAATGTGATATATACATATGATGGAATACTATGTTGCTGTAAGAAGAAATGGAATTTGATATATGATAACAGGGATGAACTCTGAGGACATTATGCTTAGTGAAATAAGCCAGAAAAAAAGAACAGATATTGTATAGTCTCACTAATATTAACTAAATACAAAGAATAATCACATGGAGTTAAAACCTAAACTATAGGTTACTAGGAGTTAGGGTGAGGACTGAGAATGGGTACTGATGTGTAATGTATGAAGTTTTCAATTAGTTTGACTGTAAAAGTACAGAAATTGATAGAGTTGATGGTGATACATTATAGTGAGTATAACTAGCAGGGCTGGCTTATTGTGTGTTTGATGAGCATTTCCATGGTGTCTAATCATTTTGATGCTCTTTTTATGCATATATTGACTATTTGTGAATCTGCATTGGAGACATATGTGTATTAATCCTTTGTTCATTCTAATTGAGTTGTTTGGATTTTTATTATTCAGTTGTAAGAATTACTCATATGTTCTAAATTCAGTCACTTACAAGACATGATTAGCAAACATTTTCTTCCATTATATTGGCTGTCTTTTCACTATTTTGATACATCTTTTGAAACACAAAATGCTTAATTTTTTAATGAAATCATTTTTTCCTCTTTTGCATGTTTTAAATTATATGAGTTTTGTCCTAGCCCAAAGTTACATTCCTATAATTTCTCCTAAAAGATTTATTGTTTTTTACTGATATTTAGTAATAGTGTCCACTTTGAATTATTTTTTTCTATGTCATGAGAGGAATGGATAACCAGTTTTCCCAGAAACATTTGTTGGAAATATTTTTATTTCCCCCATTAAATTTCCTTAGCACTCTCATAAAAAATAAATTGACTGTAAAGGGTTTAATTCCAAATTATCATTTCTCTTTCACTGATCTATATGACTATCCTTATGTTACAACTACATTGTCTTGATTCTTTTATATTTCCAGTACCTTTTTAAATTGGGAAATGTGTCCTCTTCATATTTTATTTTACTTTTAAAGAATTTTTTGGTTGTTTGTTTATCTGGGTTCCTTGTCTTTCCTTATGGATTTTAGAATCATTTTACATATTTCTACAAAGAAAAGGAAAACAGCTATGTTTTGATATGAATTACATTGAAACTGTAGATAAACGTGAGTAGTATTTTCATGCTTACTTTATTAAGCCTTTCAATCCATAGGTGTGCATACTATTAAATTTTTCTAGGTCTTTTTTCATTTCTTTCAATTTTATTTTGTGAGCATAATATTTTCAGCTCTTACATTTTGGAAATATTTTATTAAATTTATTCATTTTACTCCTATTGTAAATGCAAATTTTTTTCTTAATTTTATATTTGGCTTCTTCATTGCAAGCATATAGAAAAAAAATTGAATTTTGTATATTGTGTGTGGGTCATTCAAAGTTTCTAAACTCATTTATTAGTTCTAATAGCTTTTCAGTGTTTTCCTTAAGATTTCCTTTATGTGAGATCACATTATCTGTAAAATGATACACTTTACTTCTTTCTTTTCAATATGGGCTTTTTAAAAATCAAAATGGAAAGAGTTACCATCCTTTTTTCTTATTCCTCATCTCAGCACAAAAGTCTTCATTCTTTAACTATTAAGTATGATTGTAGCAGTTGATTTTTCATCAATGACCCTTTCAGGTTCAGATCCTTTCTATTCCTATTTTTGAGTGTTTTTACAATGAATAGGTTGTATATAATGTCAAATATTATATATATATAATATCTTAACCAAGCCATAGAGATCTTGTTGGTTAATTTTGTATGTCAACTTGTCTGGGTTTTGGTTTCTAGTTGTTTGGTAAAATCCTATGGTAGTAGCTAGAGTGGAGGTATTTCATAGATGAGATTAGCATCTACAATCAGGCGGAGCTAAGTAAAGGAGACTATCCTCCCTGAAGTAGGGAGGCCTCATCCAATTACTTGGAGGAGTTATCAGGAAGAATTGAAGATTCCAGAGATAAAAATAATTTTTACCATTGATATCAACATCAACTGCTATCAGAATTTCCAGCCTGTCATTTTTCCCTACAGAATTCAGACTGAAGACTTAAACCTCAAAATTACTAGAATTCAAAGTTTAAGGTCTTTCCTATGTAGGTTAGGACTTGCCAAATTCCTCTATGATTAGCCAATTCCTTATAAATTTACTAATGTATAAACACTCATATTCTATTGTTTCTCTTTCTCTGGAGAACTCTGATAAAGACTTTGGTGTTGAGAGTGGTTCTAGAGGAACAGAATTTTGGTATTCTAGATATATCATGGTATGGGGCAAGTTGAGATATCCCTTCAGAGGTTAGTTATGGAAAAGTAGCTTTGAATGAGGACGAGGACAAAAGAAGACTCTACTAAAGTTCCAGGATGCCATTCAAGCTGCTCTGCCACTTAGGTCATATGATCCAGCAATGGTACTGATATTTCAGAGACAAACAGAGATACTATTTGGAGCCTTTGGCAAATTCCTATAGGTAAATAACACTGAATATCCTTAGGAATTTGGAACAAATCCCAAACATCCTCTGCAGATAACTATTCTTATTTTGAGAAACAGCTTTTGGCCTGCCACTGGGCCTTAGAAGAGACTGAATGCTTAACCATAACCACCAAGTTACCATGAGACCTTAATGGATTATAATGATATGGGTATTGTCTGACCAACCAAGCCATATAGTCAGGCATGCACACCAGCAGTCTATCGTCAGATTAAAGTGGCATACATAAGATCCGACTTGAGCAGGTATTGAAAGTAGATTGGCTGTGGTTAATAGTTTAGCTGGATGGTCAGAGATTTGGAAGGAACATAACTGGGAAATTGGTAATACAGAGTTCCACATGGAATATATATGTGGATAGATCTTTCTGAATTGGCAAAAGACTTGAAAGATATGTGCCCCATGTGAATGCTCAGAAAAGGGTGAACTCAGCAGAAGGGGTTTTAAATAATCAAATGGGTAGCATGACCTGTTCTATTTTTACAAGTCAGCCTTTTTCCCCACCCACTCCTGTCCTTGTTCAGTGGACTCATGAACAAAGTGTCCATGGTTGAAATGATGAAGGACATGCATGGGCTCATAGACTTCCATTCACCAAGGCCAACTAAGATACAGGCACTGTGGAGAGGTCAATCTCCCAGAAACATATAACAGCACAGAATACATAGATTTACAGAGTGTTTTATTCACAATCATAGTATTCTACTCAGTATTCTGATCAAGGATCAATTTCCCAGGAAATAAATTGCAGCACTGGGTCAGTGCTCATGGAATTCACTGGGTTCAGCATAATCCTGCATTATCCAGCAGCTCCTGATTCCTAAGAATGGTAGAATGGCTTTTTCAATTTAGATTAAATTAATTTGGGTTAAAAACTGAATTTAATGTTTAATTTTATATTAGAGAAGTGGTAGATTTAATGAACTGTCATAACTTATTTTTATTGTCCTTATTAATTTTTCTATTTTATGTTTACAGAACAATCATGCATAAAATACAGAATTCTCATACACCACCCTACCACCAAAACCTTGCATTGGTATGGAACATTTGTTACAATTGATGATAGCACTTCTAAATAATTATACTACTTTTTAACATTAGTAGCCATCATTTATTGAAATTTTCTAGATTCTAGCAATTGTGTGAAGCAATTTACATGGATTAACTTATTTAAAACACACAATACACATGTCTGTGAAATATGTCTTAGAAATACTTTTATTTTTTTAATTAGAGAAGTTGTAGGTTCACAGATGAATCATGTAAAAAATACAGCATTCCCATGTACCCCCCCCTATTTTTAGCACTTTGCCTTAGTGTAGTACATTTCTTACAAGTGATGAAAGATTATTAAAAAGAGAAAGAGAAAGTCACAGGAACATAATATGATCTATAATGTATAGTTTACATTAGGTATGTATTTTTTCGATATAACACCTTATTGTTTACACCAACTGTCATGCATTTGTTATAATTCATGAAAGAATATTTTTATACTTCTCTTAACTATACCCCATGGTCTACAAAAGGGTTCACTGTATTATACAATCCTGTGTTTTATCTTTTAATTTTTTCTAGTAATATATATGACCAAAAATTTTCCCTTTTAACCACACTCACATATATAATTCAGTGCTGATAATTACACTCACTATAATGTGAAACCATCCCCCTATCCATTGCTAAAACTTTAAAATTAAGCAACAACTCCCCATTCTCTAACCCTAATCTATCCACTAGTAACATGTATACTAGATTCTAACTTTATTTGCTTATTAAAATTAGTTCATATGGGTGGAATCTAAACAATATATGTCATTGTGTGCCTGGCTTATTTCTCTGGGCATAATGTCCTCAAGGTTCATGCATGTTGTCATATGAATAAAGACTTCATTTCTTTTTATGGCAGAATAATATTCCATTGTGTGTATACACAACATTTTGTTTATCCATTCATCAGCTGATGGACAATTAGAATGCTTCTTCCTTTTAGTAATAATGAATAATGCTTCTATGATTATTGGCAATCAAGTACCTGTTTGATACCCTAATTTCAATTCTTCTAGGTATATACCTAGTAGCAACATTGCTGAGACATATGATAAATCTTATACTTAGCTTCCTGAGGAAAAACCAAACAAAGGTTACATTACTTTACATTCACATCAGCAATGATTTGGTGTTACTATTTCTATACATCTTCTCCAACACTTGCAGTTTTCTGTTTTATTGAGAGTCACCATTCCAGTGGGTTTGAAATCATATCCACTGTGGTTTTGATTTTCATTTCCCAAATAATTAATGTGATAGATTGAGTCTTTTTTGTACCCCAGAAAATCTTTATCTTAAATTAATCCATTTCTGTGGGTGTGAACCTATTGTAGGTGGGACCCTTTGATAAAATTTCTTCTGTTAAGGGCCATTTAATTAGGTTACATCAGTAAGGTTTAGCTCAGGATGGGTCTTTATCCTCCTACTTGAGTCCTTCAAAATTGGGATGAATATAGAGTGAAAAATAAAGCCAAAGAGATAGGGAGAAATCTCCAGAAGCAGAGAGAGAAAGTCCCCAAAGCCAGAAAGTGAAATCAATGAAAACTTGGAAAGAGAAACCCACAGGAGCAGAGACAAAGGTGGAGGAAGCCAGAAGCTGAAAGCAATGGAGCCAGGAGGAGAAGACAGAGACTAGCAGATGCTGCATTTGTGCCCTGTCATGTGACATGAAACTTGGATATATGGCAGCTGATCTTCAGGGAAAGAGTGTCATCTGATGCCTTGATTTGGACATTTTTCTCAGTCTCAGAACTGTAAGCTTATAAGTTAAGAAATCCCCATAGTAAAAGCCAACCCATTTCTCATATATTGCTTTGGCAACCTTATGCAAACTAAAACAGCTGGTGATGTTGAGCATCACTTAATGTGCTCTTTAGCTCTTTGTATATCATTTTTTGGAAAATATCCATTCAAGACTTTTGCCAATTTTTATATTGGATTGTTAGTCTTCTTATTGTTGAGTTGTATGATTTCTTTACATATTTTGATATTAAACCTTATCAGATATGTGGTTTCTAAGTATTTTTTCCCTTGAGTAGATAGTATTTTCACTTTTGTTACAAAATACTTTGATACTTTGATAATTTTAAGGATGCCCATGTATGTATTTTTTTTTTCTTTCTTTGCTTGTTATATCAGAATAAAGCCTAAGAAACCATTGTCTAACACAAGATCCTGAAGATATTTCCCATATTTTCTTCTAGGAGTTTTATAATTCTGGTTCTTATAATTAGGACTTTAATTCATTTTGAGTTAATTTTTGTGTATAGTGTGAGATAGTGGTCCTCCTTCATTCTTTTGCACATGGATATCCAGTTCACTCATTACCAGTAGTTGAAGAGTCTATTATTTCCTAATTGAGTAGACTCAGCAGCCTTGTCAAAAATCAATTGGCCATAGAAGAAGAGGTTTGTGTCTGAATTCTCAATTTGATTCCATTTGTCAATATATCTATCTATGTGCCAATATAATGATATTTTGAAAATTTTAGCTTTATAATATGTTTTTAACAATCAAATTTATTGATAAATATTAATAAATCATAAATCCATCCAAAATGTACAATCAATGGTGTTTGACATAATCACATAATTGTGCATTCATTACTTCAATCATTATTAGAGAGTTTTAATTATTACAATAATAATTTTAAAAGAAACAGGCAAAAAAACAGCCTCACCACCTCCCAATCTCTCTATGTTTCCTTGCTGTACATAGCTGCTATTCTGTCTCCATCTCTCTAGTATATTTGTATTTATATTTTGTAAAAGCATTTTTTCCTTTTTTCATTTTTTGAAGCAGCTTTAGATTACATAAATGTTACATTGAAAATATAGGGCTTTTCCATATACCCCACTCCCTCATCCTCCCACACATTCTGCCATTAACAACATATTTCATTAATGTAGTACATTTGTTACAATTCATGAACACATATTGAAGCATTTCTACTAAGCATGGTCTATAGTTTACATTATGTTTTACACTTGGCACTGCACAATTTTATAGGCTTTAACAAAATGTATAATGGCTCAAATCTGTCATTGCAATATAATGCATAAAGATTCTAACGTCTCAAAAAAGCACAGTGGTATACCTATTCTTTCTTTTCTCTCCTCTCAGAAACTCTAGTGACCTCTGTCTTTATATCAACTTTACAAGTTCTTCCATTAGTAGAATAATAAAGTTTACTTTAGTCCATAGTTGCATTCCTCCCTTATGGTTGCTCATTCCTCACTCTTGAGGATTTTAGGATGGTGATGCCCATTCTGCTTCCGATTGAGAGGGGCTTAGGTACCATGGGGCAAATAGGTGGAACTATCTTGCTTGTGGTTGTAGATATTCTCGATTTTGGTGGATGGCTGTTGTCAATCATTACTCTTTTGTTAGTTGTCCTGGGTGAGTCCAATGAACTGAAGAGAATGTGCTGGCTGTAACTCTGCTGAGATTCAGGGCTCACCTGACATATGAACAGCAGGAACGCTTAAGTATTTTGGACATATATTTAATGAGTATAGTGCTAATTATAGGTTCAAATAAATGGAGCAGAAGAAAAATATGTATGAAAATTATAAATGAGTTAACTCTGATACACTGGGGGTGATGGGTTATCATGTATACCAAGGTAAGGCCCACAAAAGGGTGCCATTTTCCTGGGGTTACCTTCCATGCCTATAGTGTCTAGATATTTCTAGAGCCCTCAGGAGCACCCCTACTTGAGCACTGTTTACTGTGGCAGCCAGTGATATCCTCCTGAGATGTGCATAAATTTAACCTCTGGAATGACCTCCCGACTCACTTTGAAATCTCTTAGCCATAAAACTCATTTGTACTTAATATTTCCCTTTTTGGTCTAGGTCTTTTTCTAAATGAATTGTTAGTTGGTGCTCGATATTAATACCTTGGTGCCAGGGAAGCTCATCCCCAGGAGTCAAGTCCCACATAAGGTGAAATTAATTTATATGCTGAGTTTGGCTGAGAGGCCACATGAGAGAAACAAGGAGACTTTTAGCAAGTAATTCTTAAGCAATGTATATTAGTAGGCTAAGTTTCAACTTCACAAGAACAAGGTTCATAAGTACAAGCATCAATATCCAAGGCCTGAACTATTGGTCTGCCCTCCTTTGCCAGGCACTACCCATGTACTTTATAGATTCTTGTCACTTTATAAAAGAATGTAGCAGGACTCACCAGGATGAGAATTTAATATTCCTTTGGTTATTCTGTAGGTCTCCACCTACTGAAACAACATCCTATGACCACATGAACACATTCATATTCCATAGAGGCATGTTCCAGGTGTGTCCCTCCTGACACATCTCCTCACCACCTATATCCTAGATCAGTGATCTT
>JAQZBX010101485.1:0-11256 GCA_029593785.1 Cabassous unicinctus
GCTTCTGTACACCCTGCTTGCTTGCAAACTGCGTCGGCGACCCCCTATAAAAGGGAGCCATTTTAGAACCTCGGGGCTGCAGTTCCCTCCTGCGTGAGGTGTGCTGCAGACGCCCGTGGGCTTAGCTCAATAAAAATAACTAAAGTCTTAAAGTCTGAGTATGGTCAATCTCCTGGGTTAGAACAGAATGAGTGTTCCTATTTCTCCACATCTTCTCCAACACTTGGTATTTTCCATTTTCTCAATAGCAGCCATTGTAATGAATGGGAAATGGTATCTCATTGTGGTTTTGCTTTGCATTTCCCTGATGCCTAATGATGGTGAACATCTTTTCATGTGCTTTCTGGACATTTTTATATCTTCTTTGGAGAGATGTCTGTTTAAGTCTCATTTTCACTTTTATACCAACAAATTATATTTTTATTTCTAATAGTTCCATTTTGTTCTTTTTCAAATTTCAGTACTTTTGATAGTTTCTTGCTCATCTTTATAATTCCATATTTTATTTCTTTAACCATTTCATAGTTATTTTATATCTTATAGCTGACCATTTCAATATCTGAAGGCCTTGGAGGTCAAATCTGTTGCTTCTTCTTCTCTTTTTAAATGTGTTCAAAGCATGAACTTTTATTTTTATTATGGCAACATATATGTATAGCATAACATTTCTCATTTTAACCACTCTTAAGTCTATAATTCAGTGGTGTTCATTACATTCACAATGTTGTGCTATCACTACCACTATTGCTTCTTGTATCTGCTGACTCTCATTCATGGTGATTTGCTTCCTTATGTGTTTGGGTTTTTTATTTTTATTTTTATTGTTAACTCATATTTGGTTGGTCTTAATCTCTGCAAATTTGGGGGGATGCATTTCTTCAACAGAGGATTTGCAATTTTTTTTTCTTTTGTTAGGAGTCTGAAATGCTACCAGCTGGGGTCCACATTAGGCCCCTTCTAAAATATCAGCTTTAATCCCAGTGTCTCAGGTTCAGCTCCCCTCACCTTGCCACTGGCCCAAGTCTAGTGTCCCATTACAGTGCCAATATAAACATTTGCAATCCCACATTTTATGAGTGCTAAATTCTCTGGATTCATCTTCCTCTTTTGTTTTGTTTTGTTTCTGGCACCTTGGAAATCTCTCCCATCTCCTGAAGGTTAGCTATGCAAAACAAGTTTGCTTTAAGCAGGATCTACTTGTCTTTTTTTTTTATTATTTAAAGATTTATTTTATTTATTTATTCCCCCACCCCAGCTCGCCGAGTGGGCCAGCTCACCATGTGGACCAGCTCGCCTTCACCAGGAGGCCTGGGGAACCGAACCCAGGACCCTCCATATGGTAGAAGGGAGCCCAATTGCTTGAGCCACATCCGCTTCCCAGGATCTACTTGTCTTGAAGCAGAAGGAATTTTCAAGTATGTAGTAGAAGTCCCACATACCAATCACTTTTCATCCATTGCAATCTTTGTCCCCATTACCCCACTGAAACTGCTTATACCAAGTTGATGAAGAATTTCCTCATTGCTAAATTTAATGCTCACTTTCAATTCTTTTTCATATGTGACACCCCCCACCCCCACCCCCACCATCTGCAGTCCTGGATGCTCCATCTTTCTTGAAACTCTATTCTTCCTTTGATTCTGTGATACCATTATTTCCTGGGGTTCTTCCTCTCTTACTGGCTATGCCTTTTTAGCCTCCTTGGTGGGGTACTTTTAACCTATCTCCTATCTTTACATATCAGTTTCCTCAGGGACCTACCTGCAGCCTTCACTTTTCACTCTATACTCTCTCCTGAAGAGGGAATGTGCCCTGAATTCTCCATTGTGTCTTGCCCTTCCCAAGACTTCATACATGCTGCTCTCTCTGCCTGGAATATGTGCCCTTTCTTTTTTTTTTCCCCCCACCTGATTAAGTAACTAATCCTTCCAAGACTAAGTTCAGGCATGTTCTCCTCCAGGATACCTTTGCTGACAACCTCTAATCTGGGTTAGATGCTTCTACAAGCTTTTAGAGCACACTCTACCTTTCTCTGTCACTATTGTAATAATCTGCTTACTTCTCTGTCTTCCCCTGAGAATACCTTTTGCACAGGGGTCATGGCATAAATGGCATGGTTAGCCAAGAGCCTGGCCCATAGTACATAAACAAATGTTTGCTGAATGACAGAAAGAATAAGTGAATGAATGAATGGATGAGTGAATGATGATTTTAGACGAGACACTTTGGGGTTTTGAAAGTGGGTGAAGGATGGTGAAAGAAGATGAAAAGAGAAAAGAGAAATGATTGGTATGTTTTAACTGTTTGTTTTTTATCTTCTTGCTTAAGTGAAATAAAGTTGTCATTTCATTTCACCAAAAGTTTATTGAGCATCCAGTATGTGCTAGGCACTCTGCTAGATGCTGGTAATACAAAGATGAGGATCAAAACAAAATAAAACAAACCAAAACCAAAAACAACACTTCCTTACTTGCCCCCCAATTTAAGGCAGATTTGGCTCAAGCCTGGGAAGCTGGTGCTTCAGAGATTCAGCAGCAGGGCTTGGGATACAGCAGGCTCTCTTCTCACCCTCACCTTCACCTCTGCATCTCAAGACTGTCCAGCAGGTACCCCTTCTCCAAATCCTGCATCTCCCACCTGCCTGAGCCACCTTTCCCTGCTTGCATTATCTCATTATGGATGAGGCATCTGGGAATCCGTTCTGGCTAACTAGGGGCAGCTGCAAAGTCCCCCCTCCCCCACCCCCAGGAGCCTGGGGAAGTATATCAAGGATAGGTAGCAGCTGGTGGGGGAAGGGAAAGGGGGCAAAAGAGAAATGCTGCTGCCCTGGGGGCCTGGGACAAAACTTGCCAAGGTGTGGAGGTGGGGGTTAGAAGGGCCTGAGAGTGGCAGGGTGAGAAGGGGGAGGAGCTTAGGAGGTGGGGGCGGGGCCAGGAGTACATCAGAGGGGAGAGGACAGCTCCCTCTCATTTAGCTTTTTAATTGTCCCCTCTCCTCACACAGTCGATTAAGGCCTCTCCTAGGAACTGTATAATGGGTGTGGCATGGGCCTGGCCTGGCCACAGGGGCCCAGCCCAGTCCCTCTGGATTCTGATGTTAGTGTGATTAGGGAGTCGCCTTCGTCCTGGCCCCTGGCACCCAGGCACCTGGGAGCAGGGCAGGTGGGTGGCAGGAGGCCAAGGGTTGGATTCTGCTCCTCTCCTCCCCCCACCATTTCCCTGGAGATTAGAACCTTATTCTCTTACAGTTGGAGGAAGTTCAACAACCTTTGCAGGGATCATGATTGTTTGGAAGGCTGGTTTGGTAAGGAAGGCAGAGAGTAGGCATGGATTGGAGGGGTTAAAAACGGCTCCTCCCTTGAGCTAGCTTTCTGGGCCAGGGCAGTGAGTGGGAATCCCCCCTCTGCAAAGCAATCAGCCCATCCCTGTCTTGTATTCCTGAGCAGGGGCAGAAAGAATGCTTGGCATGCTGCTAAGGAAGGCCCTGGCAGGAGGCCAAGCACGACAGGCTTCAGTCCTTTGTCCTTACTAGGGTCGGGATCTGGGGACAA
Source organism: Cabassous unicinctus (assembly GCA_029593785.1). Lineage (NCBI taxonomy): Eukaryota > Metazoa > Chordata > Mammalia > Cingulata > Chlamyphoridae > Cabassous > Cabassous unicinctus. Next base: position 3,551 of record JAQZBX010101485.1, read on the forward strand.
AGGCGCGCACTTGTGCTGCTCCCTCACCATCTTGCAGGCACCCAGGGACCAGGAGCCCAGAGAAGGGTGCTCCAAGGCTCTGCCTTTCCAGCGATTCCTCCGGCGCTCAGGAAAACAGCCCTGTACACCCAGGAACCGGCATCTGGCGTACCCTTGTATAGGACTTTTGGGCATCTTGGGCAAGTGGCCACTATCTGGACTTGCCAAAATTCGGAGGGCAGGGTCGGGGGCGGCGGGAAGCATGAGCTCCCTAGGAAGGGCACAGGATAGTCTCGGGGGTTAGGTTACGGATGTTAGTTTCCAGAAAGAGCCTTGGGGAACTGGGCCGGAAAGGCAATCATCTCTATGGTCCTAAGAGGGCATAATCCACACCCGCAGAGAACACCGCAAACTCAACCCGGACACACCTCCAGACAAACGTTCCGGCCACCCGCTGCGCCCCCCATCTGCCCATGCTCACACACGTCCACAGGCGGGACCCACGAGTCCCCCTCCGCCTCCGGACCTCGCCTAGCCCCTCCGCTGCCGCGGCCCCCTCCCCGGGCGTCCCGAGGCGGCTCAGGCACTGATCTCCACCCGGCCGGCCTCGTCCTGCTCGCGGATCAGGTGCACGCCCGCAGTCCGCAGTGTGCGCGAGGCGCTGCGCGAGCGGCCGGGCGAGCTGGGGGCCCGCGGCGGCGACGTGTGCGTCCGGCCGGTGGCGGGGGAGCGCGCGGGGGAGCGCGGGTAGCGGCGCGCCGAGCGGATGGGCAGCCCCGGAGAGCGGCCGGGGACGGCCGGCGACACAGAGTAGCCGGGCGGACCGGGCTCTGTCGCGCTCCGAGGCTCCGGGGCGGGGTTCTCCTCGGGCTCCGGGGAGTCCTGCAAGGACACGCGGGACCCGCAGGGGTCAGCGGGCATCCGGCCCCATCTGTGAGCGCGCCTGGGGCTAGAGGATGGGGGGGGCAGGTGTTGCCGAGGTGAGGGGCCCGCCGTTCCCACCACCCTCCCACCTCCTGGAAGGCAGCGGACCCTCGGTCTGTTTTTCCTGCAATACACAACTCCTGGCATGGTGCCTGGCACATAGCAGGTGCTCAATAAATGCCGACGTACATTAAATGGAGTGCTTTGTCCCCTTATGCGGGAATTAGTTATGGAATAGTGGGGAAATAGCCAGAGTTGGTATCCAAAGACCAGGTTTGAAGCCTCCATCTTGCCACTTATTTACTTGTTTGAACCTGGGCAAGTCACATCACCTCCCTCAGCCTTATTTTTCTAATCAATAAAATGGGGGTGACAACTGTTTTTCACAGGGCTCTTTTGAGTTCTGTAAAGGGATAGCAATAAGGCTTAGCAGCGCCAGGCGTGTGGTGGAGGTAGGGGCCCGAGCCGCTCACCTTGTCCTTCAGGATATAGAGCGCCATGGGGTTCTTTCGCTCCTGCTCTCCACTTCGCGGGAGCGTCTCGGCTGCGCGTGAAAGAATGGGGTGGCTGGCCCAGGTCCAGAACCCTCTCCACCAGCCAGCATCTGCGTTTTTTGCTCCCCCACTGGCCAAGGTCTTGCCCCCCTCCCCAATCTCCACCAAAAGATCCCTGGCTCCCGCGGTCCTACCTTGGCCGCACCTCTCCCTGCTCTGCAGTCTTCGTGCAGTTGCTGGAGGAAGGGACCCTGCAGAGCTGGCTTCCTTGTTGCCCAGTTCTGCCTTTTCCCAGCAGCCCACTGATCTGAGTGGAGATGGGCCGGGTGAGTGAGTGGGTGGGAGCTCACCTTCTGGTTTCATGCCGTCATCATTCTGATCCATATATTCCAGGGAGTTTTGCTTCTCCAGCTTCCTCTTCTTCCTGCGAATTAGTACAGGGCCCTCTGCACAGAGCTCTTCTGTGTGAGCAGCAAGGGATCACCGGGAGAGACCTGATGGCCTTAAAAGAGGCCCTGTGACAGGAAGATGGGCTGGGTAGGGTGGGAGTAGAGGGTCCATGAACTTTAGAATGAGTCACACCTACATTTGCATCCTGAGTCTCCCACTTACTAGCCTTGTCACTGTGGGCAAGTCATCAAGCCCATCTGATTCTCAGTGTCATTACATGTAAACTGATCCTACCTTTCCTACAAGGCTGTGAGAAGGAACCCACAGCCCGAGTGCCTGGCCCAAAGCAGGTGCTCAGTAAAAGAAAGCATTATTATCAGGGCAAGGGCTGTTGAGGGTGGTGAGCAGAGGACCTGGTTCCCTACACAGTGGTCAGCTGGCTTTCCTGGGAGGAAAGGCGTTTCCAGAGACTAAGACAAGAACTTGGGGTTGGGGTGGACTGAATGATTAGGGTGCTCAGAGGCTGGAACGTGGAGAGTTACCCAGACTTTTTGGAGGGTTTCCAGCAGGCACAGACTGTCACCAAGGTCACAAGGAGGAAGATGCCTCCTGTAGACAGGATGATGTAGAGGGAGCTTCTTCCTAGGGAGAAAGAGCAGCAGGGAGGTGGGAGGGGCCTCAGGGAAGGGCAAGAGGTATGAAGAGAGCTTCCTGGAGCAGGAGGAGGGCAAGAGGAAGCCCAGGTGGCAAGGCTGGCCAGCCTCAGAGCTTGCGTGCAGCCCACTTCCCACCCTTCTGGGATGCCCCGAGTCCACCAGGGGCTCCTGCCTCTCCGGGGTCACGGTGCCACAGCAGGGCAGGCAGGGAAACTCACTGTACACGGTAATCTTGACAGGCAGGCTACGGCCCTGGCTGATGGGGTTCTCTACCACGCAGCTGTATAGGTCGTCATCCTCCATGAGCACGCGGGTGATGGTGAGCACCTTTTGGTCGGGGGACAGGAGCAGGCGCGAGTCATTAAGGAGGGGCTTGCCATCCTTCAGCCAGGTGTAGCTGGGCTTGGTGCCATTCTCGTGCGAGCAGTTCAGGGTGACAGCCTCGCTGAGTTCCAGCACAGTGGTCGATGCCACCACCACCTGTGGCCTGGAAATGGGCACTGGGCCCCGGGGAGGGGGGGAGCCTGTGAGCCACGGGCTAGAAAGCCATGGGCTAGAGGGCTGAGAGGACCCTGCAGCAGTCATCAAACCAGGCCTTTTTCAAAATTCATTAATTTTTTCACCAACTATTTATTTAGCACCTACTAGGCACCCAGAGTACAATGCTGAACAAGACAGCTATGGTCCCTGCCCCTCATGGACCTTACATTCCCACCTTCCCAAATACCTTTCCAAGATCACTGGGCTATGATGGTTTCAACTGATGCAGCCCAGAACATTTTTTTAGCTGGGCAAAGTCTAGGTCCAAGTGCCTGGGTTGAAATCTCAGTTCTATCACTTACTAGCTGTGTGGCCTGGGCAAGTTACTCGACCTCTCTGTGCCTCAGTTTCCTCATGATATCATTGATCCCTAGGTTGTTATAAGCATTAAATGAGTCGATATATGTGAAGCACTTGGTGTAGTTTCTGGCATGCAGTGAGCACTCTATCTGGGTTAGCTGTGCCTGTCTGCCAACTTCTAACTTCTGATGGGCTCTCTCTCAGTTCCCCAGTGGCCTGCATACTGGTTTCCCCTGGGTCGGGCTGCTTACCATCTACAGTGAGGTTGATGGTCTTCTCCCCAGTGAAGGTGTCGTCGGTGATGGAGATCTCAACCTCATAGGTGCCCTCATCCGTCAGCTGCAGGTCACTGAGAAGCAGGGAACCATTCTCAAAGAGGCGGATGCGGTCTCGATAGTCGGGCCGCAGGGTGCCGATGACCTCTGTGCCGATGGACTGGACCACAGTCACTGGCTTGTCTCGTTTCAGTTGCCACTTGACCACCGGCCTGTCAATGCTGGTGCTGCTGTACCGCACAGAGAGCAGAGCCGCCTTCCCCACCGTGCCATGGATCAGGCGCACTGGGCTGGTGACATTCACCCCCTCCACGGTGTCTGCGGACAGAGGCCCCCGGGAGAGGGCAGCGTCAGGCCTCCTCCACCTTCCCTGGCTCCCACCTTCCAAACCTCTGGTCTCTCCATGCCTAACCCTTCTGAGTCCTTCACTCCTTTCACTCCATGTCAATCCCTGTTTCTTGCTCTTAGGTGCCATCTGCTCTCCCACTGTAGCTCTGTGTCTCTCTTCCTCTGCCATCCCTCTCTCCCATGCCACTGTCCTCAATCCTTCTTCCATCTGGCCCTTTGGCTCTTTCATCTTGTGGAAGTCTCCAGCCAACCCACTCTCTAAGCGCTCCATTCATAGAAATTTTTTTTGAGCACCTACTATGTGCCAGGCACAGTTCTGTGTCCTTGGGATATATCAATGAGCAAAAGAGACAAAAATCCCTACTCCCAATAGGTCATTAGAACTCAGGGCAAATTTATCAGATCTTTTTTATCAGGAATTGGGAGGGTGGGGTGGTTGGAGAAAGCATGGGAACACAGATTCCCGAAGAAAGGCGTGTGTCACAAGACAGTGCCCATAAAGGGGAATCGTATGGCTCTGGAGACAACTCGATCACTTTCCAGAAATAGCAAGAGCTTCCCCTCTCCTTACCCCAGCTTCATGTGGCATCTCACCAGACCTGCCCAGTACAGAACAGTCCTGCACCTGAGCTGGTGGTTTGGGGAATTCACCCAAAATCCAGTCCAATTTGCATCCCCTATGGAGGAGGGATTTCGGATGAGAAGGAAGATTTTGGAATTAGAAAGTCTTGGGAGTCTGGGATGTACCACTTACTGGCTGTGTGAATTCTGCAAAGTTGTCTTGCCAAGCCTCATTCTACTTGTAAATAAAATAGGGCTAATATTAACAGCAGCAGCAGCTGCCTTACCAAGCTCATAGGATTCTAAAGTTCAAGACACATGCCCGTTGTTGTTGTGTAGTGGAGAGAACACAAGATTGAGCATGGGAGACCTGGGCTCTATTGTTAACTGCATGGCTTGGGACAAGTAACTTATCTGTATAGGGCCCAGATCCCCCATAGGTAAAATGAGGATGTAGGACCAACTCTCATGGGTTTGTTCCAGCTCTGTAATTCTAGGAGTTTACCATCTTGTCCAATGGCTGCCCCATCCAGAGACACATCTCACATTTCAGAGACCTTTTAGGTGCTTTGGGACCTGAACAGATGCTGTTCATTGCTGTCACTGGCCTAGCAGAAAAATACAGCCATCCTATGGAACGTCTTCCGGAGAGGATGTCGGTTGGGAGAGAGGGCTGAGTTTAGCTGACTAGACACATACATATCAGTTTCTTGGTCCCTCTGCCCCCCAGTTGGGTTCTTTCACTGCCATTGCCTCTGAAGTTCCCTCTTCCTTTCTCACGCCTATTTCCCATGCTGTTACTGCTACAAGTTAGAGGTGGGAAAGTTGAGCTGTAACTTCTCAGTCTGTGTGCATCTCCTTGTGCCTAGAGAGCCCAGACCAAGCCAAGAGACAGGTCAGTGGGAAGTGGATGTGGCTCAAGTGATTGGGCTCCCATCTACCACATAGGAGGTCCAGGGTTTGATTCCCAGGGCCGCCTGGTGAAAAAGCAAGCTGGCCTGTGCGGCGAGCTGGCCTGAGCAGAGAGCTGGCCCATGCGGAGTGCTGGCTTGTGCAGGAGTGCTGGCCTGCGTGGAGAGATGGTGCAGCAAGAAGATGCAACAAAAAGATACAGAAGAGAGACAATAAGAGACATAGCAGACCAGGGAGCTGAGGTGGCGCAAGAGATTGAGCACCTGTCTCCCACTCCAGAAGGTACCAGGATCGGTTCCTGGTGCAACCTAAAGAGAAGACAAGCAGACATAGAAGAACCCACAGAGAGAAGACAGTGAGTGCAAAAGAACAAGGGGGGAAGGAGAAATAAATAAAATAAATAAATCTTTTAAAAAAAGAAGTGAAAAGGTTAGTTGTGGAGGTCGAAGCAAATTTTATTTACTAGGCATATGCAATCCATTTTTGGAACAAGTACTTTGTTAATTAGTGATCTCCTCATCTTTGGAAGTGATCAAGGACAGGTGAGTTGACCATTCTTTCACCTCTTTGGGCCTCAGTTTCCTCCTCTGTATAAGGTGGTGGGACCAGATGATCTCTAGGGACCTTGCCAATTCTTACATTCTATGATTCACCACCTGCCAGGTATGTTAGAATCAGAAAACCTTCAAAGGGGAAGAGACTGCTCTAATGATTAATCTGCCATTTGTATGACTATCTAAGGGGAGTCTTAATTTAGGGACGATAGAATGGACAAAATCGACTATTTTTAAACACTTTTAATTAAATCGTTTCTCATTCATTTCATGGAATGAAATGAAATATAGTTCCAGGTCCACTGCTTTGGCAGAAAAGGTGGTGGGGACCAGGTCCTGCCTTCTTGCTTTCCTTCCTCCCCAACAACTCGGGGAACTACTAGGAATCCCTGCCACTCTGTGTATCAGGCTGAAATCTGTTTGACCACATGATCCTCAAAATTTCTTCCAACTGTTAGTTTCTGTGATTATTTTGATGGGATTTCCTGCCTAACAACTGCCAAGTCCTGGGCTTGGCTTGATTTAGGAAAGCAAGCTTTTGAATTTCCATGGGTAGACAAATAGGCTTTGGTATGTGTGACTTGAGGGACCCTGAAAAAAAAATCACTGAGCTTCATTAAAGGCCGCAGTGGTGATGCTCAAAAAGCTGGGGGAGGGAAGCAGATGTGCTCAAGCAGTTGGATGCCTGCCTACCACATGGGAGGTCCCAGGTTCAGTTCCTGGTGCCTCCTGAAAAAAAAAAAAGACGAGTAGACACAGAGAACACACAACGAACAGATACAGAGAGCAGACAGTGAGCACAAACAACAAGGCGGGGGGCGAGAAATAAAAAAATAAATTAAAAAGCTGGGAGACATCTCTGTCCCTTCTTCAGGACCCCGATTGGAGCAGTGATGTATGTGTAGGAGGGTTATATATGCAGAGCCATCTGGAGTTCAGCAAATCTGTTCCATGGTCTCAAGCATCAAACTTTGAGGGGTCCCACTACCTTCTTCCAGGAGGCTGGACAGTGACAGTCCCAGTCCCAAGGAAAAGTGGAACAGATTCCCTTTCCCCCTTTTATCTTCTCTGATCTCTCTTGGACCTCCCTGGCTTCCACACTCTCCTCTCCCATTCAAGGTCTACAAAGTCCCAGGGGCCCTTTTGTGATGTCTTTTCCCCTCAAGTCTGCTCTTGCTACCAATTGAAATTTGACTTCTTTTGGATACAACATTGGAGAAGCTACAGCATAAGGCTTGCCCTGGGCCTCACCCTCCTCTGGGGACATCCTGTGTACCTGTGAATGCGGTTCAAAAGTTCACACTTAGGAACACATGCTCACAAGTGAATGGAACAGTCTTTCTCAGGAGCTGACAAAGAGAGCATTTTGCCGAGCAAACTGCTTCCCCAAATTACAGCCAAAATCGGAGTCTGTGTTAAGTTCAGGGTTCCACAACTTTCCAACATAGAGAATTGGGACTGGAGCCAAAGCAGGACACAGAAATGAGGAAATGGCTAACAACTACGGTTCAGAGTGGAACTAAAAGGGATGGAGACTATTCAACCTTGAGAAACCATTAATTCCATCATTGTCCTCAAGTCTCGGAGGCATCATTATATAGAAAGTCTTTGTTCCCACTGGAGTCTGAATAAGAGGAAATTAACATTGCAGCAAAACATATCTATCAGCAGAAACAATGCCACACTGGGTCACGTCAGTATCCCCTTCTCCAGTAGGATTTTAACCTGCTGTGACACTTGGGAATATCAAGATTCAAAGTATAAGATGTACCC
>JAQZBX010101486.1:0-11258 GCA_029593785.1 Cabassous unicinctus
ATTTTTCTTCTTCAATTTATCAATTTGGTTTATTACACTGATATTCTTGTATACCTATGATAAAACCCACTTGATTGTGATGTATAATTATTTTAGGGTGCTTTTGGTTTCTGTTTGCAAGTATTTTGTTGAGGATATTTGCCTGTGAATTCATTGGAGATATTGCTAATTAATTATTTTTGTGGTATCTTTATTTGGTTTTAGTATTAGGGCAATGTTGGCTTCATAGAATCAGTTTGGTAACATTCTTTCCCAGTCAATTTTTGGGAAGAGCTTCAACAAAATGAGTGTTTTATCGTCTTTAAGTGATTTGCAGAATTCACCTGTGACACCATCTGGTCTTGGGCTTTTCATCTTTTGGAGGGTTTGATTACTGTTTCAATCTCTTCACTAGTGATTGGTTTCTTGATATCTTCTATTTCTTCTAGGGTCAGTATAGGTGCTTTGAGTGTTTCTAGAAATTTGTCCATATCCTCCACTTTCTCTACTTATTTGTCATACAGTCTTTCATAGTATACTCATATGATCTTTCTTATTTCTGTCAGATCAGTGGGTTATATCCACCCTCTCATTTCTGATTTTATTTTATTTCCCTCCTCTCTTTTTTTCCCTTTTTCAGCCTAGTTAAGTGTTTACTGATTTTTTTTAATCTACTTAAAGAATCAACTCTTAGTTTTGTTGATACTCTCAATTGTTTTGTGTGTGTGTGCATGTTTTAATTAATTTCTGCTCTGATATTTATTTCTTTCCATCATCTTGGTTTGGGATTGGTTGTGGTTCTTTTTCTAGTTTCTCCAAGTGTGCATTTAGATCAATTTTAGTCTTTTGTCTTTTTTAATGTGTGCATTGAGGGTTATAATTTTCCACCCCAGCACTGCCTTTGCAGTGTCCCATAGGTTTTGATATGTTGTCTTCTCATTTTCATTTATCCCAAGATATTTTCTGAATTCTCTTGAAATTTCTTCTTTGGCCACAGATTGATTAACAGTGTGTTGTTTAATCTCCATATATTTATGGATTTTCCATTTATTCATCAATTATTTTTTTCCAGCTTCATTCCACTATACTCATAGAAACTATATCAATGTTTTAAAATTTATTGAGAATTGTCTTGTAACACAACATATAGTGTGTCTTGCTGAAGGATCCATGAACAGTTACAGACTATATATCCTGCTGTTTGGTGGTGAAATATTCTGTATATGTCTATTAGGTTAAGTCCATTTATCATATTATTTGACTTCTCTGTTTCTTTGTTATCACTGTAAATGCTCTACCTCATTCATTTTCTCCTTTGGCTGACTGTTGTTATATTGTTCTATTATCTCTCTTCTTACTGTTTAGGTTACTCTTCCTAATAATCTTCATTTCTACACTCTTCTCCAAATCTCTTACCCTTGTTTTTTCATTCACTACTCCCTTTAGAATCTCTTGCAATTGTAGTCTTTTGGTAACACCTTCTCTCAGATTTGATTGTCTGTGAAGACTTAGAATCCACCCTCATTTTTGAAGGACAGTTTTGCTGGATACAGAAATCTTGCCTGGCAGTTTTACTCTTCAGTAACTTAAATACATTATACCACAATCTTCTCTCCTTTGTGCTTTCTGATGAGAAGTCAGCATTTAATCCTATCGATTTTCACTTCTTCGTGATGCTTTTCTTTCCTCTTGCTGGTTCCATAATCCTCCCTTTTTCTCTGATATTTGTCATTCTGAATAGTAAGTGTCTCTGGATAGGTTTTTAGATTTATTTTGTTTGACATGCATCAACCTTCTTGGGGTCTTTCATAAGGCTTCAGAAATTTTCATTTATTTGTTCCTCAAATATCTTTATGACCCTTTTGCACTCTATTCTCATTCTGGGATATCAATAATGCAAATGTTTGTTCATTTTCAACTGTCATTCAATTCCTTGACACTCTGTTCCATTTTTTCCATTCTCTTTTACATCTTTTCTCCTCTCTTTTCCAGTACAGATGTCTGTCTTCAAAATCACTAATTCTGTCTTCATTCAATTCAAATCAGCTCTTATGTGGTTCTAAAGTATTTTTCCCATCAGGTCTGTTACTTTACTTTGCAGGCTTTAAAATTGTTCTTTATGCTCACCAAGGGTCTTCTTGATATCCTTTATTTCTTTAGTCATAGTTTTTAATATTCTTTGAAGTGATTTAGGTGAGCTGTGTTATTATCATTGATTGCCTTAAATCTTGTATCTCTTCAGGATATTTGGTTTGGTCCTTTGGCAGGCCATCTTTTCCTGTCTCCTAGTGTGGTTTGTAATGTTTTGCTGATGTCTGGGAATCTGAATTGTTGAACAGACTCTGATGGCCAATTTATGTCTCTTTCCTATCTTTTATATTCACAACTCTTCTTTGATATTTTGTTCAACTTATTCTAATTCTTTAAGATTGCCTGGCTTAAGTTATCAAAATCGGGCCAGAATTGTCTTCATTTTGGAGATGCACACATTAACAGAAGGAATATTGAATTCCCATCCTGGGGAGTGATGCTACATTTTCTAATAGGACAGCAAGAATCCTCTGAGTGCAAGGGCAGTGCCTAGAGAAGCAAGACAGATAATTACACCAGGCCCTTGACATTGATGATGGTACTTATGAAACTTTTCTTGTAATATTAAAAGTTAGTCTAGTATTATATATTGCCTAAGAGTTACTGCCTGAAATTCTCTTTGATGCTCAAAAGTAACCTCTTTCTAAAAAACCTCTGCATATAAATGCACTAACTTCCCTGTGGCATGGGACACACTCCCAACGATGAGTCTCTCTGGCACCAAGGGATTATACACAAGTGCTGACTAGCAATACATCTGAAAAAAGACCTTGACCAAAAGCAGAAATGGTACTTACAAATGAGTTTTTTAGGCTAAGAAGTTTCAAGTTGAGTTAAGAGGTCATTTCAGAGGTTATACTTATGCACATCTCAGCAGGATATCATTGACTGCCACAGTAAGTGCCTCAATAACAGGGCTCCTAACCACTGTAGACACATCCAGACACTATAAGCAGGGCATACATCTCATGAGTTTGGCTCACTGTCTGTAAGCCTTTCTTTGGAATTTATATTCCCAAATGTAACAGAGTTAGAGTCATTAGTAGTTTCCCTACACATGACTCTAATAAACCCTTTTATTTGAACCTATAATGAGCACTCTTCTTGAAAAATATATGTTCCAGACACTCAAATCTTTGGTCCATCCTTGTGTCAGTAAAGCCTTGACTCTCAGCTGAGGTGAAACACTTACTCTCCAGTTCATTGCATTCACCCAGGACAACTAACAAGGAGATGAGGATGGACAACATCTATCCCAAGGAAGAGAGGGTGTCTCCAACTTCAAGCAAGATAGTTCCATCCACCTGCCTCCTGGCATCTAAGCCCCGTCTCAATTAGAAGCAAAGTGGGCATCACCATCCCAAAGTCATCAAGTTTGTGAAAGAGCAATGGAGTAAAGTATACTTGTTATTATTGTACTATAAACATTATTAGTCTAGCAATGGAAAAAGTTTTATCATTGATATAAATGCAGTGGCCACCAGAGTTTTTGAGGGGAGGGAGAAGGAAGAATAGGTGAAATATGGGGACTTATTTGTGACATTGGAATTGTCCTGCAAGACATTGCAATGATGGTTACAGTCCATTAAATATTTTGTCATTTCATACAAAATTATGTGGGACAGAGTGTAACCTATATTGTAAACAAAGCCCATGGTTAGTAGAATTGCTTCAATATGTGTTCCTTGATTTTAACTAATGTACCACACTAATGAACGATGTTGTTAATGTGTGAAAATTTGGAAGGGTGTGGGAGTAGGGCATATGAGAATATCCTGTATTTTCTAGGTAGCATTTTTGTATTCTAAAGCTAACTAAAAAAAAAAAAAAAAGATTTAAAAAATCGGGCCAGGGACTCACTAATGGGACAGTTTTTCTCCAAGAGTTAAGGACACAGAGAATACTGAGAACAGTTTTTGTCCATGCAATTTCCAGACTGGCCCAGAGATGGCACTCATTAGTTCACCTTTCTGTGGAGGTGTTTCAGTCTTGGCTGTGGTTTCTTCCTGTGTTGACTCTCCAGAGATTCAAAGCAGGCTCTGCAGGCCAAATTCACTGAAGAAAATCCCCTCAGACTCACACTCCCTTCTCCCTTGAAACATCTGGCAGGGAGAAAGATGTCTTTTCCCCACCCAGTTGGCTACAGTGAACCAGGTGTTTTACCCAATCTTATTATCTCCGGGTGGGGTCGAGGAGCCCTTCTCGACTGATGCGGGGGCTCGGTAACTTAAGTGTTTTGCCTCGGCTTCTTCGTCTCTCTTTCCCTCCCTCTCTTGGGAGTTGTGTAGCCCTGCCCTGGTCTGCTGAACCCCAAAGCAGTTTTCTTGTACAGCTTTTGGCTCTTTTTCCATTGTTTTTATGAGAGAATTTATCTCTGACTGTTAGTCCACTACCATCTTCCCATAATCCCCATGATGGCAATTTTACCATATTCTCCAGCACCAAGAAGCAGCAGCTTCATTTCTTTGTCTGATTTCTACCAGTCCTGCTGCAATTGTGGTTGCTCATCTTCTCCATTCCACTGCTGCCCTGTCCTCAGCACTCAACCTGCAGCCCATGGTGGTGGCAGGAGAGGGGATTGAACGGGGCACTCTCACACACCACAGCAACTGCATCTCCAGCAGCAGAAACAGCATCTGCTCCTAGGTGGCAGCCCTCTGTCTGCTCCTGGAGCTCCCCAGGTTCATTTTTAAAAGTCTTTTTCTGGTATTTCCAAAATCCGGTCTTGTTTATATTTTCTGAATATTTATTTTGTTCCTGTTGATGGGTTACATTTCCAATTTCTTTGTTTTGTGTTCATGTTTTGCACCCTGAATATTTTAATATTTTATCGTGTTAACTCTGGGATTTATTTTCTGAGATGTCTGTTGCTAAAGTTCGCATCCACCTACTGATGTGATGGGGATTTCTTTAAGTATCAGGAACTAACAAAAACAAGAAAACCACTGCAAACAGCTCCTTTCACAGTCTTTTCAGATTGGTTCTACATGGTTTGTGTTCTCCTTCAGAGCTAACCCTTCTTAACAAGAAGATCAACCTGAGGTACTTGGAAAGCACAGGGTTCTCTGCATCTTTTCTTCTCTATTTTACCTTAATTTCAGAGCACATGTGTTTCTTGTCTTGGGCTTGCATTTGCACTTGCTTTTGGCCTTATATTCCCCCATTTATAGGAATTTGAATTCCTGTTGCCTTCTGCTGGGAGTTCTATTTTATGACTCCTTGCATGGTATCCTTTGCTCCAGTTTTCTATGACTTAATCATTTCCTGCAGTGCTTTAGATGATTCTCTGCCTGTAGGATTCTGTTTGCTGTGACAACTTTCCTGATTCAGTACTTCAGGCTTCCCTCTCATAGATTGGCAGTGGCATACAGGTATCCCATTATGCACATATAAGAATATACTTTGCTCCCTCTGGAACAGGGCCATAGGTCCACAATGGGAGTGCAGGCTGATTTCAAACCATGTTGGCAGTGTAGCTGGGGAGAGAGTTTAGCAAGGAGCTTCATCTACTGTTTCTCCAGCCACATTCGTTGACTTCTCACTTGCTCAGATACTGCAACTTTTTAACTGTTTTCTGGAATTTTGAGGAAGGTGTCTCTTCCGGTTTTTGCTGGCTATTCAAAGACCTGAGAAAGAATGGCATCCTGAAGTATTTACAATGCCATCTTGGTTAACCAGATGTCCAAAATAGATGAGTTTTGAAATGCTGCATAGCTATCAAGTTTATAAAAGGATTGGTGAGTAGAAATATAGAGAGGATGTATAAATAGAATTATATTTGATAACTCTGTGCTGGAAGTCTCATTATCCCCAAGAGGGAGAGGAAGGCATCCATGGACCCCTTTGAGAGCTTCATCTTTTGGCTACTATTAGTGGATAAGGTGGGCTTGAAGAGCAAATGTGAGTTGCTTACACCCTGTGATAGCCTTGTACTTCAAAGATTTCCCCAAGCATAATGTGAAAAAAAAGTTGTGAAGCCTGCTTAAATTTCATCCCAGGCAAGGGAAAGGACTATTTCCTTTGAATGAATATTGAGGGATAGTGGTAGCCAAAATAATTGCTTTAAAGTTTTTTTATCAATGTTCTTGTTACCAGCACATTTTAAATCCAAGTGTTATTAAAAGTATAAGAGGTAATACAATATTATTTTTCATGTTAAAATATTATGTAAGAGCTTGAAGAATGTGATTCACTGTTATTCATGTAGATTGTGTCCTCAATACTTGAGGGATTTTAAATTTTACTTGAGATTCCAAAGGTAAGAAGCTTGATACACTGAAGCTTGTGGGAGACTTAATTTGGCTTACTTTAACGAACAACTTCCAAAGGTTAGAAAAGTTCAAAATGAAAAGTGACTGCCTGAGAGGTATTTGGTTTCTCATCCTAGAGACTTTAAATAGTAGTTGTGAAACCAACATGGATCCTGGTGCAGAGGTCTGTGAATTAAGTAAAGAGCTCAGATGTTTCTTCCAAATCTAATATATTGCCCTAAATTTTCTAATCTTTCCATCTTATCTTCTTCTTAAGAACACAGGGCTGCATATAAAGATAGTGGTTACCAGAAGTTCTGAAGGGAGGGTTAGGGAAGAATAGGTAGAATATAAGGTATTTTAGGGCATTGACATACTTCTGATTGATATTGCAATGATGGATACAGGCCATTAAACATTTTGTTAAACCCTATAAAATTGTACAGTGCAAAGGATAAACCATGGTTAGTAACAATACATCAGTATTTGTTCAATTGTAATGAACATACTACAGAAATGTAAGACATTATTAATGGGGGGAAATGTTAAAAAAGGAGGGGGTGGTTTAATGGGAATCCCCTATATTTTCATGGTATCTTTTTTGTAATCTAAAAATTCTTTAAAAATAAAGTATAATTTAAAAAAATTAAAAACCAAACATAGAGTTGTAAACCAAAAAGCCTAAAATACAGATGGGTGATGTGCTAAAGGGGGCTGGTTAGGTGGAGAAGATGCAAACTAGAGGCTCCACGCTCCTTCTAGTGGGAACAGCTGAATCTCATTTCTCACTGGTTTATCTTAAGGTAATTTGGGCCCAATTTTTACATATCTTTTGGAATTGCAGGAAAAAACCCAGCTCTTGGTTTATGGTCCTCACCAGTCTGCCCTGCTGAATAAGGGTAACATGAGCAGTCATGGGTTTTTCAGGTAATGAGTTCCATAGATTAACTTGGGACCAAAGAGAAATGTATCTCCTTGGACAGCTTTAGATGATACCACTCTCAATTAGGGTTCCCATCATCTTTGTAACCAATAGAATTGAGGGAAGTAAATGCAAGAGTTTCCTTTTCTGGAGCTATGGTGTGAGTACTGATTGAGTGAGCTATTCTGACTTCACAGTCAAAATCTAAAAACTCTAGAAATATTCCATTATTAGCTCTGGGTTTCATTGTGTAGGGTCCACTGTTTAAAGACATAAAGATGTAAGGTTCATGAAAGATTTCATGCAGAAAACATTGTATAACTGATTGAGTCCCTTTTCCTCCCCAACCTACCCACCCATTCAGCCTTTCCATTTATACACATCATTATTAACACCTGCATTTCTTGCTCTTCACTTGCAAAAATTAGTGAAATAGTTCAATAATTACTGGAATTTCAATTATTTTATATAAAGTGTGAGGGTATCTTAAAATAATTTTGAAGATCCTTTCCCAAACTCAGCTCTTATAATAGTAACGGATAAAATATTCAGAGTTCATTGTAAATATCAGAGTCAGGATACAAAGAAGAGAGGTATGGTTAGAGAAGTTGAAGGTAAAACAAGGAAGACTTCTTGGAAGAATAGACAAGAGATTGAAAAAACCATCCCATTGCATGAAGTTGCATTTGGTAAAACTCAAGTAGATACTTTTGAATTGTGTTGAGGCTTTGTTCGGTACATCCCTAGGTCATGTTTGTCCTCTACCTAATAATGAATGATTCTCAAGTTAGGTCTCCTCCATTTTATATTTGCTCAACTGAGGTTTTGAAGCTAAGTCCAATTCGCCTATGGAATATTTTCTTATTGGAATAAGGCTCCTTTTTCATCATGTTGAGATACTTTTGATTATGGTTCTATTATTCATCATCTTTATCATTTAGGGTTCTCCAGAGAAATATAACCACCAGGATAAATGTTTTATTTTAAGGAATTGACTTATGTGGTTGTGCGGGGCTGACAAGTCTGAGATATGTAGTGTATGTTGTAAGGTGGGAAAATCTCAGAAGAGTAACATGGCAATTTTGAATCTGAAATCCACACGGGAGCCTGGCAGGATTTAAACTGTGAGGGGAGTTGATGTTGCCTTGAAGCAGACGTTCTTCTTGGTACATGCAGTACTTTGCTCTAAAGGTGACCAACTCATTAGTTGAGGCACACTCACATTATGGAAGGCAATCTCCTTTACTTAAAGTCAATTGATTGTAGATCCTAGTCTAAATTATGAAATACCTTTAAAGCAACATCTAGGCTATATTTGACCAAACAACCAGACACAATAACCCAACCAAAATGGCATGTAATATGAACCAACAGATCACATCAACTATATTCCTAAGCTTTAATTCAATTGCAATTATATTAAGCATATTTCTATGTCAATATAAAAATCCTTGATAAAAATATAGAGCAAAACTAAGTTTAAAAAGAGAAACCTTATTGAAGATGTGTTAATCCTTTAATTTTGCACAGGAAACAAAATTTACTTTTGCATACATATGTGTGTACCAGGCATGATGTCAGATTTGGGAATGCATTCATTAATCATTCAACAATATCTATTAAGAGCCTTTTATTCAACAAACAGTGCAATGGGAAACAGAGATACAATAGTAATCAAAATAAACCTCATTACATGCAAATTATTATGCATACCCCTCTTTCATACCTCCTCAATGTGTATTATTGTGAGTCTGCATGTTTCTTGGAGGAAATAAGTTTTCATGAGATTTTAAGGGAGCTTTTCACCATTTTCCACAAAATGTGTTTAACATCTACTATGTGAAATGAATGAAAGTAACTCTTTAGCACCTTATGTACTATAAAGGAAGACACTAATATTTACTTTCGTATTCACAGTGTTCTCATCACTGAGAACCTCCTCACTTGGTAAGGAGCAAAGATAAACAAAATTAAGTAAAAGAGAAAAACAGAGAATACAATGCAGTATTTTTATACCTTAGATGTCAAGAATCAGTTTCCACATCCCTGAATTTGGTCTTGACCAAATAATGTTAGGGAGGCAATGTATCATCTCTACTTTCAGATAAGGAAACCTGAGATCCATGAGCGTGAGATGTTTAACAGAAGTCACCAAATAAGCAGACAGTAGAACTGTGGTTTGAATGAAGGGCAGATCATTCTTAATCCAGTGATCTCTACTCTAAAGATAAGGAAAGTATGAAAAGGAGTAAAGTGGATAGAATGGAAATGAATAATGAAATTTACAAAATATGTGACTTAAGAGTATTTAGGGAGTCCTGTGAAATAACAAATTAATTCATTTTCTTTATAAGAAACATTAAATGTTCTTTTGCTATTTGTACAGATGAAAAGATATGGGAAAGTTCAACACAGGTTTTGTAGCAGGCTTCTTTTTGGTGGGCTTCACAGTTTGGCCTCAACTGAAATTAATCCTTTTTGTCTTTATTTTGATTTTTGTCTCCCTAACTCTCTTTGACAACATCACCATTATCATTGTCTTTTGCCTGAACCATCAGTTGCACACACCCATGTACTTCTTCCTCTGCCACTTGTCTTTCCTGGGCATCTGATATCCCACCAGTACAGTTCTTGAGCTTCTAGTCAACCTTCATGGACCAGAGTGGACCATCACCTATGGAGGGTGCATTGTGCAGCTCTTTATCTCCCTTGCCCTGGGCTCTTCTGAGTGTGTGCTCCTGGTGGTTATAGACTTTTCCCACTATACTGCTATCTATGTACAACTCGAGTACATGGCAATTATACACTCCCATTAACCTAGCCCCTGGCTGTCATCTCCTGGGCAGGAGGCTTCATGAACACTCTGATTTAGACCAGTCTTTGATGGCCATGCCCTTCTGTGGCCTCCATCATCTGACCATTCTGTGAGATGCTGTGCTTCTGAAGCTGGCTTCTGAGGACAAACAAGTGTCAAAGTCCAAATTTTTCTGGTTGAAGCTATTGCCTTGGTGCATTTTTCAGCACTAATTCTAAGCTCCTATGTACATGTGCTCACACAGTGGAAAGGGTCAATCAATGGCTGGGTGCACAAAGGTTTTTGGGACTTGTGGATCCCAACTATTGGTGGTTTTGCTTTTGTATAGCTAAGCCATATACACATATTTCCAATTCATGCACAGTTATTTTCAGAATGAAGGAAAGTTTGTTGCCTTTATTTTACTATGATTATCCCATGCTCAATCCTCTGATTTATAACCTAAGGAACAAGAATGTGAAGGAGGCTCTGAGGAAGGTGCTATGAAAAGGCAGAGACTTGGGGCAGAAACTATATTCTGCCTTTTTATTAATTAACTAAGTTCCTGTTCCTGTTCCTCCATATCTCTGGGCCCAATTCTGAAGTCTCATGCTATGTGAACCTAGATAAATTACCTAAACCTTTGAACCGCATATAAGTGGTTACCCTTATATGATTCTTGAAGTCATTAAGAGATCACAAGCAGAGGTGCTTCATGGAAAATATAAAATCTCAAACATGAATGTTATTTAACTACTTGAAGAAAAATGCAAAATCATTAAGGCAGAACTGATTAACTGAGTAAAGGAAGACATCAAAATCTCATAGCTGTTCCAGAGTCTTGGTAATACTGACTGGTGTCACAGACAAGATGCTTTTCATACACATTGAAGAGAGTAGAGAAGAAATGAACATAAAAATAATGAGCCTATAAGAAGTGATAATAAAAAAAGAAAGAGGATGGCAAAGCAGATATAAAGAGATTTCTGTGGTAGGGAGTGTTGGAAAGTTCAAGAGGTTGTAGGCTAAATTGTGAAGACAATGGATACTTCAAATTCCACCCTTGTCATTTCATTCCAAGTACTTAAATGTATGTTTCGTGTTAAAGTGTTAAGGTACTCTTGCTAAAGCCTCAATTAGGTTCAGTAATTTTCAGGTGGAATAAATCCTCTTCTATTCCAATTAAAATAGCTGATATTTGTTTAATATTATAAAACTGCTC
>JAQZBX010101487.1:0-11256 GCA_029593785.1 Cabassous unicinctus
TCCTGAATAGCCAGAAACATCTTAAAAAGGAAAAGCGAAGTTGGGAGATTCTCACTTCTGGACTTTTAATCATATTAGCTAGCTATAGTGGTAAAAACAGCATGGCACTGGCATAGAAAGAGACTCATAGACTAATAGAACCAAATTGATGGTTCAGAAACAGACCCTCACATCTATGGTGAAGTGATTTTTGACAAGCCTGTCAAACCCACCCAGCTTGGGTAGAACAGTCCATTCAACAAATGGTACAGAGGGAACTGGATATCCATAGCCAAAAGAAGGAAAGAGGACCCCTATCTCACACCTTATACAAAAATTAACTCAAAATGGATCAATATGAGTTATGGTTCTTGTACCAATAAAACAAGAACCATAAAGCTTCTAGAAGAAAACATAGAAAAACATCTTCAAGACCTGGTGATAGGTGTTGGATTCTTAAAGGAGATAGGAGGAGGGCTGAGATAGTCTACTGATGCTTAACATATGTAGAAGTTTTAATTAACTTTATTGTAAGAGTGTGGAAATGTATAGAGTTGATGGTAACACATTATAGTGAGTAACAGCTGGTTTATAAATGGGAATGTGGCTGGAAAGGGTAGTCTAGGGATGTAAATGTCAATTGAAAGAAAGCTAGAGAATAATCTAGGGACCAACTAACACAGTAAACCCGAGGTATGAGAATTGTGGTTGATGGTACAGATGCAAGAGTGTCCTTTGTGAGCTGGAGCAAATGTACATCACTATTACAAGGTGGTGGGAATGTGGAGAAGCATGGGAAAAATACAACTGGAGTGACCTATGGACTGAGGTTAACAGTAATAATGTAATCTTCATGCATATAAGCCAAAGATGTACTGTGTTAATAATGGGGGAGTATGGAAAAAGTGTGGCAAATATAGGCTATGTACCTGGTAATAGCCTGATTATATTATCTCAAAATCTGTAACAAATGTTCTAGTACAGTGTGGTGTGTTGATAGAGGGGTGTTGTTTTGGAATTCTGCACATGTGCTTGATTGTTTTGTAAGTTTACAACTTCTGTCATAAAAATATATTTAAAAAAATAATAGGGTGGGTTGGGGGAAAATACACCAAATGTAAGATAAGGACTAAAGTTAGTAGTAAGATTTTGACAATATTCTTTCATAATTTGTAACAAATGTCTCACAACAATGCAGATGTAGGGGACCCCTGTATGATGTTATGCGTGTTTGCTTTGTACATTCACAACTTTTACTATACACTTATTGTTTATGTATGTTCATGTATAAATGATATAAAAATAATAATAATAAAAATAATAGGCTGGGTTGGGGGAAAAATACACCAAATGTAAGATACTTTGGTTAATAGTAATATTTTGAGGATGCTCTTTAGTCATTAGTTAAAAATGTTTCACAACAATGCAAGGTATTGGTGGTAGAGTGAGGTATGAGAGTCTTGTTTGATGTTAGGTATGTGTGTTTTGTAAGTTTACAACTATTACTATACACTTATTGTTTATGTCTGAGTTATGTATGAGTGATATACTTCAATAAATTTTTAAAAATAAAGAATAAAAAATATTAAAAAAAAAAAACATCAACAGCAGCAACAAACTGAGGTTTAAATGAATTCCGTATATTGTCCACTATCACATAGATACTAGTATTTATAAATGGTTCTGTTTAGCTGCTTAGTGTCCACTCTTAAATAATAAGCAATATTGATTTTCAGGCTAATCAAGGATGGTACAATGGAACAGGGCTATGGACAATCATCACATCAGTCCTTAACATCACTGCCATAACCCAATTGCTTTTAGGCTGGATATTTTGGCCAATGGAAGAATTGGAGGGGCTTGGTCATAGGACATTTGCCTCTTAGCCATTCCAAATGTGAGAGATCCCATAGGGAAAAGTTTAAAAAACTATAGATATAGATACAGATATAGACATAGATATAGATATAGATATAAAGATAAATGGTTTAAAAAAAAACAAAAGATTCTGTGATACATAAAAACTAGAAAGAATTAAAATTTCAGCCTCCATAAATAAAGCTTTATTGGAACACAGTCATTTACTCACTATCTATGACCACGTTTGCCCTACAACATCAAAGGTGAGTAGTTGCAAAAGAGACTGTAAGCATTCACAATGCCTAAAATATTTACTATCTGTCCCTTTACAGAAGAAGTTTGCTTTTCCCTGATTTAGGCCTCTACCCATTTTTCTTCTTCTTCACAGAGTCTTGCCTAGTAGCTATATCTGTTTTTTGCCCTCTTATGAGTATGAATAGCACCTACAGTATCTAACTTAAGGCACGCCATTTATACCTCTGGACTGAAAGGGCTTTAATTCCATCTAGTCCAACTGCAACTGATGCCAGAAACGCTCTATAACAGCACTGTCCAATAACACTTTCTATGATAATGGAAATGCTCTATATCTGTACTGTTGAATATGGTATATGTGACCATATGCGGCTAAGGAGCCCTTGCTATGTGGCTAGTGTCACCAAAGAATTAGATGTTTTAAATTTTTAATTAATTTAAATTTAAATTTAAGCTACTACATTGGACAGTGCAGGTATAGAAATTTCTTGTTAAAGCATGCAACCTCAAATTGAATGTTATCCCAAGCATTCCATTCCATCTTTGGGCAACTCTTTCTATTTGACAGTCCTCCCTTTCATTGAGAAATATTTACCAGTACACAGAACAATGCCTCTGACACTGTCAATCCTTCACATGTCTTAAGTAAGTAAGAGTATGTCCCACTTCACGCAGGTATTTTTCAGGGAAGCATGCTGGGTCTTACAAAGTTGGGCTAGAAACAAACAGGATAAAACCATATCAAGAAGATTCTATTTTATTGCCACCTACTATGTATTTTCTGCCCGCCGTGGAAACTCTTTCTTATATTGGGGTTTGAGTCCTGGTGAATGGCAGGAGTTCTGCAAGAATGGAAAACCAGATCTTCCTCCTCCCTCCCTCCTGGAGGCTAAAGCTCATGCAAATAACCACAGCTTGGCAATCAATGGCTCCCATCCTCAACTTGTAATTTGGAAAGAATGAGACAAATGAAACAGAATAGGAGATAATTCATGTAAGAGCGGTGAAATCCGATGACAGAGATGTTCTAACCAGCCCATCCCTGGGTTGGAACCTTGGCTATGGTCCCAGTTCCCCCAACACCTAAACTTCTGGTCCATTGTATAATGACTCTTTAGTCTTGCCATTCCGTTTGTCAACTCTATGATATAGCTCCAAGAATTGTATTTACTACCTAACCAAGTCAAGTTGGAATTTATAATTTATAACTCCAAACCCAAACTGCTATAACTATAGAAATTGTATCTGTGGAATTACAGTTGTTTTTGAGGTTATTAGCCAGGGGAATTCTTGGAAAGGTGACTGGTGTTGGTTGACCTTAGCCATATGCAATGCAAGAGAGGGTGACAAATTCCAGATCCCACAATGTTGTATCTATGCCTAGGGATTTATCACCAGCTGTAATAAGGATTGGCTCTGGAACTAGGTAGGACTGAGTCTGAAGAGACCTTGGCTGAAAAAACTAGAAGGGACATTGCCCATCCCTAAGGAGTCAAAAGGAGAAAATCCGCATGTGCTGGTACTTACCTAACACATTATGATCTACTGCTGATGGGGAGGGATAGGATAGAAAAGGTGTTTTTTTTTTTTCACCACTAAAAAAAAAATCAGCATGTGCCTACTACATCAGGCACCATCTTCTCTTTTCTACCTTGGCTTTCAGAAATTTCATAACTAAATTTAGAGCTGAAAGACAAAACTCTATAAACTATATTAAAAAACTACATAAAACACCACCACCTGGGTTTTTGGCTTATTTATTCCCAGTCTCTTTATATTGCTTTTAGTTTTATATTCCTGTTGTAGGTGTCTTGTATATCCTTTTGAGTTTAGATTACCTCAAATACTAGTTTTGGAGGTAGGCAAGGTTTACATTTAAAATAAATGGTTTGTATTAATTCAAAAAATCACATCCTGAACACACACAATGTAGGGGTACAAAACAAGGCTCCTTTCCCATGAGGAATGTACAATACTCCTAGGGAGAGATCCACAGAAAAGCTTACCATTAGTGAATCTAGGAGGTGAGATGAATGGTTGCAGCCCCCCAGGGAGGAAGTATAGAGCAGCATGAGGCTAGAAGTGAGGGGTTTGGGGCAAAGTCTGCAGAGACTGCCTTGAGCCTGGGGGGACAAGAGGCTGGTTGCCCTGCAGATAGTCAAGATTTGGACAAATGGGTAGCAGGGGTCTTTGTGGGAACAGAAAGAGAAACATTATATCATGAGAATGAAGAAAGTGCCTAGTGGCTTCAGAAAAAAAGTGATCTTGTTGATTTGGGAAGAAAAAGAAGGCCTCATTGAGTAAGTGTCATAAGACAATGGCTTAGCTTGATGAGACAAAGGAAAGAGTTTCAGAGAATTCTATTTGGTTACAGTCCCAAAGTGAAGGGCTCTTAATTGTCAGGCATGTCTTTAAAAAAAGAGCTAGACACTTAGTGTAACAGATAACATTAGTAGATATTAAAAACATAGAAGGAATTTCCCAAGCCAAGACTACCTCTTAATTGAGAGTCTGGTTTCCCCACTTCAGTAGACATTTTTCGGTTCCTGGTGTCAGACAGACCCTAGTTCAAGTACATATAGTGTGTTATCTTGGGCAAGTCAATTAATTGACTCTTTTGAGCCTCTGTTTCTTCACCTGTTAAGTGGAGATAATAGTTAATTTGTGAAATTTTTCTATGGATGTTAAATGACACAATGACTTTAAAATGCCTGTGGAAATCTCTCAAAAAATGAAAGTGATGGATCACCTCATTTATATCCCCCTGCCTTTCCGGCCCTGATTCCTTCAATTATGCTTCTCCTGCTCCTTGGAATGCACATTCACCCAATCAGCTCCATAAATTCAAATCCCATCCTTTAGGTTCAATCCATATGCCTCCACCTCCATGCTTGGAATCCTCCCATCCTTCCTGCACTTCCCATCAGTAAGACTATATACAACCATTGTCTTTTGAAATTTTATGGACTTGGTGCATTTTTCTTATGGTACTGCTTATTACTAAGCATCACAGATTTATGACCATTCCTTATCTCTCCAGCTCTGAGTTCAACCACATTCAGATCATTACAATAAATACTTACCAAGTGACCTTCATTTGGAAATACAGAGAAAATAAGTCACAAACTACCTGAGTCCTTTTCCAGGGGATGGACAAAGCTGGCAAGAGTCATAGTTAATCACATGGCATTCAATTTCCAAGACAGAGTTTGGGCTGATTTTCAGAAAACGCAAATTGAAGCTATGGAAAGAATACCAAGGGAAAGTGATACCTAGAATTGGAGGCTGGTCAAGAAATCATTATTGGACTATACTTTTAAAAGGTATGGAGAAAATTATATAAAGCATAAGTAAAGATGATGCTCAGTTTTACAATTCTGTAGTACCTGATATAGTGTAGGCATTCCATTAATAGTATTTGAATGGGAAAACCAACCCTCAAAAAGTGAAAATTGTGTCCATTTAGGTGTTCATTAACAATTACTTGATTTATTTCCCTAAAAAAAACATTTATGTGCCTACTACATTCCAGACACTGGATAATCTTAAGTAACAAAATAAATCAGACAGGGGGACAGATGTGGCTCAAATGGTTGGGCATCTGTCTCCCATATGGAGGGACCCGGGTCCGATCCGCGGGACCTCCCAGTAAAAAAAAAAAAAAAAAATCAGACAGTATTTACCCTCAAGGAGCAAGAGTGAAGGAGAGAGAAAAGTTAATAGATAATCACAGCCCAGTGAAACCAGCACTATGATGGAAAGCTCAGATACTATAGTATCTATAGAAAAAATGGGAGAAATCTGTTTTGTGGGAGCACACAGAAGAGAGTCGTCAATTGTATATGGAGAGAGGACATGGTTAGAGAAGGCATTAGGGAGAAGGCATTTGAGCTGTCTTGAAAGACAATTAGTTATTGGTCTGGCAGACTGGGTATTCCTGGCAGAGTAATTAGTTTAAGGAAATGTCAGCCTGAAACCAGAGACGGTGAGAAGACTAAGGGGTGGATTTTCTACCACTGGAGCATGGAGCCAAGGAGAGAGCTTTATTCCTGATAAAGCATTATTGGAGGGTGGAGCTTAGGGTCGCTAGCCAAGGGGACCTGTTAACAGCCCATCTCCGAACTGAATTTACACACCCTCTACCTTGGATCCTGCTACCACACAACTCACTACATGCTTCCTGAGAGGACAGAGCTGAACCACCTGCTAGGGCTCATCAATCAGGTAGGGGAGGTAGACTTCCCCTGAAATAACAGAGGAAGAGTAGGAGTAAGAGAAACTACCCAGAGACAGCTGCCATTGTAGCCCTCCCAAGCTGACCAGAATCTTATACTATTTTTTCTAAATTATTATTTCATTAAAGATTTACCACTTGCAGAGTATACATAAATAAACACTAATGTCACCTAAAGTCAGACATGAATCCCCCAGTGTGTCTCCTGAAAGCTTGTACTGGACATGCTGTGCTTTCTCATTCCTAAGAGCCAAGTGCACAATGCCAGTTTCTTCTGACATCAGACCATACGTTAGGAATAAATTGCAGTGTTTTGTCACAAGAGGAACATTTAAGCAGCCCAACAAGTTGAATGATTTGTTCCAAAGCAGGCTGATGTTCCCCCTCTGGGGCAGGTCTCTCTCGTGTAGGGAGTTTCTGAGGCTCTCATGTATCCTTTGGCAGCCATTTCTCATTCCTTTGTCAAACTAGCAGAGAAGTGAATGCAGTGCTCCTTAAAGTCTGAGGTTACACTCTGTGAGCTGCTCTGGAGAAGAGAAGGAAACTGCAAATCACTCTGGCAAAGCGGGACATGTGCCATCCAGTTGCTCACAGGCTTGAGTGAATATAAATACAATTCTGTGCTTTTGGAAACAGATGCTTCCAAGATGTGCAGTGGAAAACACAAGAGACCATGGTTTATTCTGCTGCGGTGGCACTAGATGCAGCTGGCATCTAAGTTGGATCCTAGGAGATTAAATCCTTACTCAAATAGAAGAGAGGAGAGTTTGTATTCATGAATGCACTGCATGAAGGAAGGCAAATGTGGGGGAGGAGATGACAAGAGAAAAGGGTCAGAGCAGGGTCGGACCATGTAGGTTTTGAAAACGTCACTACTTATCCCTGTATCCAGAGCACTCCACTCAAAGCCTGGCCATTTGAGGGATCTGCACAAGCGCAAAGATGAAGCAATGGCATGATGAAGTGGATGCAATACCATGTCTTCTGGAAAGAGGGCGCCTGCACTAGGTGGGAGGTGGTACTTGAAGGCATGGAAGATTATCAGTGACTCTTACTCTTCAATGGAGGAGGAAGAGGGGAAGGTGGAGGGATAGAAGAAAAAGAAGACAACAGCTTTCGATGATGCGCCAAGCTATCCAGTATTCCCAGGATGGGGAGGGGGAGGGAGGGAGGTGCTCTCAAAATATGAGGAAGCTACAGGGAAATTAGAGGAGAAAAAATAGAATGAACTTGCTGTTGACATTTAGCTATTTTGAAAATTACAAAGCTAATTTATGGTGATTGCTTCCAAAAGGATATGGAGGTCTTGATTGTTTCAACAACTGATCTACAAACATAATGAGCACCAACTACAGGCAAGACATATGGCTGGGTCAGATACAATGATGAGAAAGAAACACAGTATTTTTTTTAGTGTCTTCTGTGTGTCAAGCACATCATCACATTTAGTCCTCACAATATCTTGTAAAGGAAATACAATTGTCATCACTCTGTGGGGATACAAAACGCTGCAAAGAAAATAGTGTGCAACAAAATAAATGGCTATGAAGGCTGACTCTGCATGGACCAAATAAATATGTCTGTGGGCCAGTGGACCCTCAGGCCCTGATCAGGGTCTACTGTGCAGGGGAGGGGGAGATGCTGTGGAGCTGTGTGTGCAGACACTAGCTAACATCTAGGACTTGTGCTGTAAGTAACTTGGCTTTATTCTATAGGCAATGGGAAGTCATTTAAGTAAGGCTTTAAACTCAGCATGTAATGACGTTTTTTGAAATTCTGCAAGATCAATCTAGCAACAGTGTGCAGGATGTATGAGAATCAGGTAAGACAAGACAGGAAAGTTAGTAAGCAGTAGCAGAAACTCAGCCAGGAAATGATGGAGGGATTGAGAGAGCAGTGGGGACTGAGTGCAGGGGGCCAAATCAGGAGGTGAAAAAGTGAGAGAACTGGAAGGATCGGTGATTGTTTGAAACAGGATGCTAGAGAGAGAGAAAAGGGGCTGTTCGGCTCATAAGTCTGGGTTTGAATTTCCAGATGGATTCTTGTCAAGCACACACACAAGACAAGGCAAGGCAACCCCAGACCTTGATGCGTCAACTAGTAAAAATACAACTGGTCACTTTTCCACTGAGACAGTTAATTACTCACATAGTGAAAGGAAGATGAAGCTAAGATGTCAGATCTCCATGGTCCTTGTCCCACACAGCAAGAGGACAACACTGAAACCAAAGGGGCCAGATGACTTCAAACGAGTTGTGGGATACCCCCATTGCTAAGGAACCAGCTCCCAACTGCAGCAAGCAGTTTTATCTTCTGCAGCTCTACTCTGAAGACAGCAGGGCTGAAAGCC
The DNA here is from genome assembly GCA_029593785.1 of Cabassous unicinctus. Taxonomy (NCBI): domain Eukaryota; kingdom Metazoa; phylum Chordata; class Mammalia; order Cingulata; family Chlamyphoridae; genus Cabassous; species Cabassous unicinctus. The sequence continues at coordinate 8,679 of JAQZBX010101487.1, forward strand.
CCATCCCTCATCAGGAGGTGATGAGAACTGTCTTGTGACAGCCTCAGAAGACAGATGGGGAGGTGAGTGCAGATGGGCTTGTAGTAGCTCCTTACAAGTCTCTCATCCTTTCCTGTTCTGGCAGGACCACAGCATGTTCTCCCAAGACTCAGATTAGCTATGGTTTCAGCCATATCCTGCGTGACCTGCGTGGATATGTGCGAGGTCACCAGGACATCATGGTGGAGCTGTCCTCCCTGCATGGCCATGCCATTCTTTGGTACTGAAATCACCAGAGAGACAGAGACTTGCATTCAGTTATGGGCAAGAGCCTGCCCCCGCTTCTAAAGATGGTCTTGATGGGGAAATTATCAGCTCTGAAATCACTCACGTTCTGTGACCCTGATGGATTGACTGAGCCACTGCTTCTGGGTTACACAGCTGCCCCGTAAGGCTCCTCCTCTGACAAAACCCGGATTAGATGCCCTGTATGATCCTTGAACACTCGCCCAATGCCTCTACCATCTCCCTCGCTGGCATATTCTGCCTCATGGCCTCAGCTTGCTCTGATCCCCTCAATGGGGCCTGACCCATTTCCCTGCTAACTGCTTCTTTCAGACCAAAACCCTTCTCAGGGACTGGCAATGTGCCCGCTCTCCTCCCCTAAATGGGACTCTGTTTTCTCCATCCTTGACGTAGCAGTGAGGTCACTCTCAACATGCAGAATTCTCCCATGCCCACGTGGTCTTGCTACTGGGCTCTCACTGGATTCCCTCACTGCTCTGCCCCTTGTGCTGGTTATTTCTGACCACGCTAGCAGTTACGGCCTTTGAGCTTTGTTTCGGTCTGAGCAGTTGCCTTTGGCAGCATGGGCCTCAGTGCAGGCTCCTGGACTCTACACTCATTCCACACCCAGTGGCCTACCATGCCCTGACACTCTCGACGTTCCTGTGAACATATTTTGTGCCGTTTCCAGTATCAAGGGAGAATTAATCATTTGACTTTGAGGCCAGGTGATCGGGATTCTTTGCCTCTATCTGGTTCTTATTCACTCTGCCTTCTCGAGCAAACTATAGATCGTCTCTGGGCCTTGGTTTCCACATCTGGGTGCTACAAGCAGTAGACGAGTTCATATAAATCACCTAGAATGTTGTATGTCATGGAGTGGAGACTCGATACTCAGTGAGTATTAGCAGTGAAGGTGATGGCCATGATGACGCTAATGATTTAACGCCGACAATGCTTCTCCCCCTGCCCGTAACACTGTACTCTTCTCTATGAAGGCACGTATCATTTTGTGAGAATTAAGACTAAGCGTCCACCCCTTTGCATTAGATTATGAAGTCCTGAGAGCCGCCAGCTAGTTTTACTCATCTTCATCTCCCTGGCACTGGGTACAGTGTCTGGTGTATGAAGCCTTAGCAATATAATTGTGCTCCCTCCCCTTCCCAGTAACTCTTTAAAAGGATGTACACGTGGGCACGATCAAACTCAGAGAAAATAATGCTTTGATCCTTTAAATAATTAGGTAAATAATTGGCTGGCATGTGTATCCATTATTTCTAAAACTAAATCCTGAGCTGTATATCAGGTAAAAATGATATGAGCACTTTGAAAATATAAGCCCATATTGTACATTTTTCTCACGGTAGAAATGCATCCAGTAGAAAGGAATAGAATTTTTCCTCTCTTTAGAGGTTAACACTATCAATCTTATTTCCAGTTCAATTATGCTACCAACATGCCACACATACCATACATCCAAAAACAAATTTAGTCTTCCGAATATTAATTAACATTGTTTCAAAGAGACGGCCGCTGTTTATCATTGATTTAAATTAAATATTGAGAAGGAAATTAAAGAGATTTTTATTTCATTTATTCAGCAGCAACATTACAATTTATACAAATGAAGGCATAATTAAACAGTCTGCCATTAAATTACAATCTGCACCTCATGTAAGCAAACATATTAAAATTGAAAATGCTTGTCATGAATATAAAACTGGCTTCCCTGAATAAGAATTGCTCCAAATGTTTGATATTTAAGCAATTGTTTTGTTTATTTTCAGAAAAAGGTTCTGGCTCTTTTGACATGACCAGACTTATAATTGCACTACTTTAAAAATATATATTTAATAATAATAATTCAAATATTACTAATACTAGCTAACATTGTGGCAAGCCCTGGCAAGCATTTATTTATTTATTTATTTATTTTAATTTATTTATTTATTTTTTTTTTTTTGAAGAAGCTTTAGAGTACATAAATGTTACATTAAAAATATGGGGAATTTCCATATACCCCACCCCTCCTCCCACACTTTCCCACATAAACATCTTTCATTAGTGTTGTACATTTGTTACAATTGATGAACACATATTGAGGCATTGTACTACCCAAGGAATATAGTTTACATTATTTTTTTTTTTGCATTTGTTTACATAAATGTTATTTGTTATATATATATATACATTTTATAAAGGTGCCTAGATTACCCAAATATTACTCAGAAACTACAGGGATTCCCATGCTCCCCACCGCCCACACCCCCAAAAACACCCCACACAACCATTCCCCATCCGTGTGGTACTACAC